>CAJNDV010015703.1:59784-72070 GCA_905221635.1 Symbiodinium sp. CCMP2456 | reverse complement strand
TGTAGAGAGGGAGAGAGATACAAACATGTGTGTATGAATATATATATATATACATATATATATATACATACATACATACATACATACATACATACATATATATATATATATATGTAAATATGTCTATATATATATATATATGTATACACATAACATTCGACATAGAGATTGTCGTGTAGAAGCTCGTGCTTACACATAATTGTGAAACTGTAAACACCTTTTTGTTGCCGAGAATTGGCGGTGGAGGTTACCTACTCAGCTCCTATAGGGGCCTGGATTAAGAAATATCATTGCCATTGAACCTAAACCCTAAACCCTGAACCCTAAACCATGACATTCCTTAGGGTTCCCCCCCTCAAAGCATTGTTCTAACGACCTGTAGATTGCAGTCTCGATTTGGGGATGTCGACGTTGGACTGGGTCCGAGTAGTTCTGGCTCGACACTTGTAGCAGAGGCCCTCGGCCACCGTATAAGGCTTAGGGTTTAGGGTAAGAGCCTGACTGACTTGTAGGCTTCTAGGGTTTCAGACTCTAGGCTGGCTATCCTTCTGCAAAGACTTTCTGAATTCAACGTACCTTTGCCGAATATTCTACGATAACGAACAAGGGACGAACCACGAATACTTTTGCTCATGGTTCAGGCACCGACACTGCCCAGGTCCAGCTCTGCACACGGATTTATGACCAAGAAGACAAGCCCGACACTTCCGTGCATCCGGATTTTGAGTTTAGGGCTTCTGGGCTTAACAGCTTTAGGGCTGTGGTTTTTGCACAAAGGAATCGGAGGCTGCCCTGCTAAAGCGTGGCCACGGTCGTGGTGGGCTGCTGCGCGTACCTGGACGTGCATATCAGCTGCATAAGATCGTGCAAGGAACTGAATGCTGCTGTTGAACTCTTGCATGCTCCTGCAAGGACCCCTAATTTCCATAATTACCGACTCGTCGAACCTGTTAATTACAGCCAAAGAAGGCCTTGTGCTACTATTTTCCGGGCCGAATCATTTCTTGACGTTTCTCTCGGAGATGCCTTGCTCATGACCATCGGACATGACAGTCCGAGACCAACAACAACTCTGAACAACAACTCTATAACTAAGCCCAAGTGAGCCCAACAAAAACCCTTCAAGCCGACAAAGCCTACAAGGCCCATACAGCCCTCGAAAGCCTTTCAAGCCGATAAAGCCTGCAATGCATATAAAGCCTGCAAAGTCTTTAAAGCCTAGAAGCCGTATAAACCTTAAGCCTCCGAAACCCCCTAAACCCTAAACCCTAAACCCTAAACCCTAAACCCTAAACCCTAACCACAGATTCAATCCCGGAACGATAACTGCTAGCCAAGGAGCCCCTCACAGCGCTGACGCCGGGGAGTGATGAAGTCGTGGGAGGTCCCCCTAGGGCCGTAACTTAGGGTTTAGGGCTTAGGGGTTTAGGGGTTTAGGGTTTAGGGTTTAGGGTTTAGTGCCGTAACTTAGGGTTCACGGTCTTTGGGGAATCCTCCTGCGGGCATTACTAAACTCAGGGACTTCATAAGTATTCTGGCGAGTTCGCGCTGTCATCGTGACAAGAAAGAATACGTCAGGCCGCATTCTTTCTTCAGCCCCGAACCTAATGTGCGACACCCTAGACAACAAACCCGAAGCCCTAATCCTAGACCATAAACCCTCGTGTAGAAGCTTTAATAATTAGAATAGGGTTTTGGGAGATGTGCGAAGCTTGCAAAGGGTACATCGATTGTGCACTGTGCGGCTACAGGTTACATTCTGCAGAGCCATGGTATAAGGTTTAGGGTTTAGACAGCTTCTTAAATCAAGGAAACTGATTAAGAAGCCTTGGGCACATAGGGCTCTTGATATGTACTCGGCCAACTACTTTCGGGGTGAGTGTTATTTAATCGGGCGTTCATCGTTTACCTGTCCTATATGAAAGAAGTCAAAATAAGGTAATATAGGGGCCTTTATAATTATCTATACTATTCTGGGGGGTCCTTATACGGGCCCCAAAACCCTATTCTAATTATTAAGGCCCCTACATTAGGGTTTAGGGTGTAGGTTGCAAGCCCTTGGTTTGGCGCCTTCCGGAGTGTCTGCACGCAGTGAAGTGCTCGTATTTCTCTTCAAAAAGGCTTGGTAAAGGTCCTATCACCCTCCTGGAATAGCAAACTATAGTATGCCATAACATACTAGAACCCACTCCCATATCGCAAGATAGGGTTTACGGTTCAGGGTTTAGGGTAACATAGACCCAAGCATGCTAAATCCGAAAACCCTGAAACTGAACCCCAAACCCCAGACCCGACGACCCCCAAGCCCTAAACCCTAAAACCGAACACTCTACAGCCCAAAGCTCACCTAGTTCATGGGTGGGGTAGTATTAAAAGTTTAAATTTATATTCCTTATTGGGTTTAAGTACCCTTAAAAATGTAAAATGTTACCCAACTATGACAAAGTCACAACCCCAAACCCGAGCCAGGCCCAGAACGACTTGGCCGTCCCAGTCAACATCTCAAGGCAGTAAGGCCTGATAGGGGTAGGGTTTAGGGTTTAGGGTTTAGGGTTTAGGGCTTTACGAATTCTTTTGAGTTGCACACTTTATCTTCACAGGCACGGCAAGCGCTATCTCAATAAAATAGGTCTCTGGCATACATCACAGCATAATGCAACATCACCTTAGTGACTGAACAAGTAACCCCAAGAATAGTCTCACATATCGCTTTCAAACTATCCGGTGGATGACCTATGGAATGTAGACTTTAGGGTCCAGGGTTGAGGGTTCAGGGCTTAGAGTGTAAGTGTTTACATAGGGTTTATGAGCTTAGGTTTTAGGGTTTCGGGGTTTAGGGTTAACTGTAGAGTTTAGGGTTTAGTGGTTCAGGGGTCTTAGGGGTTCAGGATGGTTTAGGGTGCAGGATGGTTTAGGGTGGTCTCACTCAGGTCCCTGTCAGTGTGCCCGCACCTGCAGTCATGCTGCCGAAGGTACCGAGCCACGACCCGGTAGAGCCCCGTGAAACAGTCTTCAAGCGATGCTTTGCGCAGCGTTTTCGCAGTTGTGGCTCAAACTCGCTTTCTTGCCACCTGGGCCACCGGAGTGGCCACGGTGCAGCTGGTCTCGCATCCCGGTTGCCCACGAAGACGGCCGGGTGCGTCTGCCAGGGAAGGCTTCGCCTTGGCGCGCTAGACGTCGCCAAGTATCTGTAGTGTCACAAAAGTGGCACTTTCTCTTGTTCTTGAATCCAGTGCCTACGTGCACGGCCTTCCTGAGGTAAGGCCAGTCCCCCTTAAGAACGATGGGCACAAACTTGAAGGTGAAGGACGTCTTGGTCTTCGCATTAGCTCATGTGACGTCGCTGACCAGTGTGCGCTACTGCATCATTTAGATACAGGTATACGCCCGTGCCACCCACAAGTTTCTCGGCATTAGGCAGACTGCGCTTTCTTCGAGGAGCCTTAAACCTAGACCCTAACCCTAAAGTTCAAAACACTGCTCCCTCAACCCCAAACCGAAAGCCTGCAGATGCCAGAAAGTTGGAACACCATTATCCTCATGCCTGCAAGGTGAAGTAGAGGCAATCCCAGAACTAGCCATCCTTAATCCATGCTCAAGTTTTCTGGGCCCTAAACCATAACCCTAAACCATAATTCCTAAATTTAAACCCTAAACCATAATTCCTAAATGTAAACCCTAAACCCAAATCCCTAAATTTAAGCCCTAAACCCAAATCAAGAATTTAAACCCTATTCCCTAATCCCTAAACCCTACCCTAAACCCAACCCTAAACCCTACCCTAAACCCTAAACCCGCCCCCTAAACCCCCAAACCCCTAAACCCCTAAATCCCTAAACCCTATTCCCCAATCCCTGAACCCCAAAAGAATCCGACACAAATTGGAGGTCCAGAAGCTGGCTCCAGCAAGTGGTCTTTGGGCAGCCAGACTCCTCGAGTCGCATCAGGGATTATAGGCTTCGGGTTAGGGTTTACGGTTTAGGGTTTAGGGTTTAGGGATTAGGGTTTAGGGTGTAGGGTTTAGGGTTTAGGGTTTAGGCTTAAGGAGCTACCTGGACCCTAAAGAACCTACCTTTTCAGGGTTCCTTATTATGATTTCTGTATATAAGTCCTTAAAAAGGTAAGTTATTTGGGGTTAAGGTGGGCTTTGGGGGATTAGGGCTACAGCTTACGGTTTAGGGTTTAGGGTTTCTTGGGCTTTAGGGCTCTTTTCCTTAAGATGAATGTGTGCACCGTTCTTCTGAACTCAGGTTAAGCCCAAAAAACCCTCAACCCTAAACCGGAAGCTGTAGCCCTAATCCCCCAAAACCTACCTTAACCCCAAATTTGCAAACCTCCGCATGCTTCTCGTGAAAACAGCATGGTCTTCGTCTTCGTCTGCATCCCCGCCTTCCTTGAGTGCGAACTATAGGGCTTAGTTTAGGGTTTAGGGTTTAGGGTTTAGGGTTTAGGGTTTTGGTTTAGGGCTAAGGGTTTAGGGTTTAGGGTTTAGGGCTTAGGGTTTAGGCTTTGGGCCACTCACATTCGTATGAGCGTCCTCCGCCCAGATGTAGCGGTCACCAATGCTTGCCGCACAAGCCTCACTCTTCAATCGGAGCCAAGTAATGGTTCGCTCTTCAAGGCCACAATATCCCCAAAGCTTCATGGAACTGTTCCTCGGACAAGTTGAACTTCCCCATCAACGGCATGCGGCTCAACGCCTTTTTGCTGGAGGTCGCCTCACTTTTGGAATAGTTCCCCCCGCCACATACACACACAATGCACGAATAGGCACAATATACTTTAAAAGACACCACAGATATAATGTACAGATGCTCTCGCCCTTCTCTCGAAAAGTATATACACACCTATCTATCTATCTATCTATCTATCTATCTATCTATCTATCTGTTTATCTATCTATCTAGCTAGCTAGCTAGCTAGCTATCTAGCTATCTATCTATCTGTCCATCCGGCTATCCAGCAATTCAGCCATCAATCCATCCATCCATCCGTCCATCCATCGATCTATCGATCTACCGATCTACCGATCTATCGATCTGTCGATCTACCTATCTATCTACCTATCTAGCTATCTATCTATCTATCTATCTATCTATCTATCTACCTATCTACCCATGCATCCATCTATCTATCTATCTACCCATCTACCCATCTACCCATNNCCATCTACCCATCTACCCATCTATCTATCTATCTATCTATCTATCTATCTATCTATCTATCTATCTACTACCTATCTACCTATCTACCTTTCTACCGATCTATCTACGAAAACCTAGCTCTACACATGCAGTATGGACGCTTAAATTTCAGGAGCTAGGGTTTTGGGGTTTGCGGTTCTTTTTGAGATTGGTGCACGTTCTGTATATCTGTCACCAGTTTTCGGGTTAAGTTTTTGGGTCTCTCTCTCCAGGGTTCACACAGCCTCTGCAATTCCCTAAGCCCTAAACCCTAGCCCTTAACCCTAAACCCTAAACCCTAAACCCTAAACCCTAAACCCTAAACCCTAAACCCTAAACCAAAACCCTAAACCTTAACCCTAAACCCTAAACCCGGGGTCAGGGGTTCCGGAGTTCCAGGCTTCAAGGCCTCTTTTGTTGAGCCTCTTTTTACGTCAATAGTACAGAGCCACCAGGGTTCAAGGCTTAGGGCTTAGGGCTTCAATTCCTAAGGGTTTCAGTCTGGTTCAAAGCTTTCAGTGTGTTTGATATGCTTTGGCTTATGAGGGATGGTGCGCATCGACGCATTCGGAGAAGATCCCGACGACCACAACTAGCCATTCCAAAACCCTAAAAGTACGACAGCCCGAAAGCCCCAAAACTAAAGCCTACATCCTATGTCACCCGCAAAACCCCGAAACTCCTAAAGGTTAATAGCCTCTAAACCCTAAACCTTAAATTCCTAAAGCCTTAAAACCCCAGAACCCTAAAAACTGAAGCTAAACCCCCTCACTCCTAAAAGCTCAAAAAAAACTGACTGAAACTAAGCCCCGAAACTCCCAAAGCCTCAAAGCCCTAAACCCTAAAACCTCAAACGAAAGCTTAAAAACCCCCAGAACCCCTAAAAACTGTAACTAACGCCTGGATCCTAAGGCACCCTAAATCCTACCCCCTAAACCCTAAACCCTGAACCCTAAACCCCAAACCCTGAACCCTAAACCCTCTCCCACCTTCTCCGTGCTCTCGAGGCGCCTTCGCGGATTTCCCCGGCGAGACTCAGCCTTCTCAGGGGCTCCGAAGAATCTCAGTTTAGGGTTTAGTCTGGTTGAACCCATGAGCCCCTAACATGGGCCCTTAGGGGATTCTAGGGTTCCTTAAGGGTATATATATATATATATATATAGGGTATGTAGTAGGTATATTAGGGTCCCAGGGTTAAGGTCTCATACTAGGGGCCGGGTTCTACCTTAGATTTAAGGTTCAGGGGTTTCGGGGTTTAGGGTAAGGTTTAGGGCTTAGGGCTGGGAAGCACCTGATTCCGGTCTTTGGGTTTAGAGATTGTTTTCTCTGCATTAGGCGGGTTTAGGGTTTAAGGGTTTATAAGGTTCAGGGTTTGATTAGGGTGGTTGGGGGTTTAGGGCTTCTGCGTTAAAAAGGAGATGGGTTCTTGGGCTCTGCAAAGGCTATACACGAGTTTAGGGTATCTGGTTTCTGGATCCAGCTTCTTAAGCGTTTATGGACTTGGGGTGTGGGGCTTTTGAGATATGTCGCTTTTTGTTTAGGATCCTTGTAAAGTTTTTACACAGGCAAGGGTTCTTGGAGAATCATGTGTGGACTAATAATACCATAGTTGGAAATACACATGCAAAGTTACACGCAGCTTCAATTTGCTTCAAGCCGCACATACTCAGCCAGCAACGCAGAGAGCAAACGCTGCAAGTGCGGGCAAAAACGGAATCAACAACGAGGGAGGGAGGTAATGAGCACCGGAATCCAAGAGATCAGAAGAGTTGAAAGTGTTTCAGGGTTACTGTGGGGATTAGGGCTCACCCTAGATACCCTAAACACTAAAGCCTAAACCCCACACCTCCCTTAAACCCTAAACCCCAAAAGCCCAAAACCTGAACCCACAACTCCAAAGCCCCACACCGCCTCCTCAGCTTCGCGCCGCAGCTCGGGATCCGCTTGGAGCTCCTTCCGAAAAGCTCCTATGCCCCTTAAAGGAGCCCTTAAAGGAGGCCTCACCCTTACGGAGCGCTATAGATCCCTTAAAGGAGCCCTTAAAGGAGGCCTGTAAAAAAGACTTATAGATCCCTTACGGAGCGCTACAGATCCCTTAAAAGAGCCCCTAAAGGAGGACTTAACGAAACCTTGTAGATCCCAATCAAGGAGCGCTATACATCCCTGAAAGGAGCCCTTAAAGGAGCCCTTAAAGGAGGCCTTACAGGAACCTTATAGATTCCTTAATTGAGGAATGCTATAGATCCCTCAAAGGAGCCTTTGGTTGAGGGTTTAGGGTTTAGGGTTTAGACCTTATAGCTCCCTTAAGCCCTGAAAGGAACCCTTAAACGATCCTTTAAAGGACCCGGAAAGGAACCCTATACTAGTAGGTTCCTTAAGGGTTCTTCAGGGTCCTTGCTTCTTTTTTGTTCTGAAGAGGCCTCCATTACGAGAGTGGGGCTTGAGAGTTTGGTATGGCATTGACAATGACGAATGAGGAACCAGAAGGAATAGTACTGCGAATGCCTGCCAGCACAAACGCCTTTCGAGCGCCACCACTGCCATCACTGCTACCGTTGCCTCTGCTGCTGCTCCTCGTAGCTAGTACCGGGGGCCTTCATCATTCAAACACAGACTTGGAGGTTTGTACTACAGCTATCATTTGGAAACCTGAGCAAGAATGTTTACTAATCATTAACATTCAGGCCCCTGTATTGCAGCCACTGCTGTTGCAACTGCAAGCCCTAACCCAAAGCGACAGCCTAAACCAAACCCTAAACCCTAAACCCAAACCCAAAGCGACAGCCGCAAGGCTCAACCGCGCAACCACCTTACAGGAAGCTGAATTGGAAGCCAATGAAGTTTTGACCTCACATGCCCTTGTGCCAAGCCTTAAGCCTCCCTAAACCCCTAGGGCACCCCCAAAAAAACCTGCACACAAATTCCGTAGGGTAATCTCCCAGCGAGCAGATAGGTTTCGATAGTTCCGCAGGGTACTCTCCCAGCGAGCGGATAGGTTTCGATAGTTTCTGTTTAGGTGCTCTCTTGGACTGTAATAATGCTCGTTGCAGCCTTGACAGTAGCCCCGACTCTTACCAAAACCCTAAACCCTAAACCCTAAACCCTAAACCCTAAACCCCAAAGCCCAAAGCCTCGCTGGCTTGCTGCAGCGCCAAGCCATTTTGCCGTACGGCCTCCGCAGGGCTAAACATGCAAGGCAGGGCTTAGGGTTTAGGGTTTAGGGTTTAGGGTTTAGGGTTTAGGGTTTAGGGTTTAGGGTTAAGTATGCAAGGTACCAGGGTGTAGGGTTTTGGGGTGCTGAGCGTAGGGCTGACGGGTTATAGGCTACAGGGTTTAGGGCGCCACAACATGCCTGCTGGTGGTTGTGCAGATAAGTACGAATATCGGCGAATCTAGGCAGCGGGCTAAGTTGTGTTTGTGCTTCTTTTAAGCATGCAATCTAAGCAACAAAGGAATGCCAATATCAATGCACAGGTCAACAACTTAATGGAACTGAGACTACTACATGCATGAGTGTGTATTATAAAGGCACAGATCTGTCCGTGGACGTAAGTGTTACGGCACATGAGGCTACTTGTTTCCCATGCCGGTTGATATCATCAAATTTCACGATGAGTGGATTGTACAGGAAGACAGTCTGCCTAAATTCAACTACCTCTAAACCCGGAACCTGTGCCAGCAAAAATGAGGCCTTCTCACATGCAAGACAGCTCACACTCTAGATGCAGAACATAAGGCCGCAACCCTAAATCAAAATGGAAGGCACGAATGTAGCTCCCTAACCCCCCAGGTACCTACTATATAGGGCCCTAGGGGCTCTAGTAGCCTATATAGTAGGTGCCTGGGGGGTTAGGGCCTCACAACCCACATAGCCTAAAGCCGAAGTCTAAAACCATAAACCCCAAACCTGCCTAAACCCTAAACCCTAAACCCTAAACCCTAAACCCTTAATCCTGACAGCAAATCCCTCGCCTCTTGCACAACTTCGCGGTTCATGCGTAGAGCCTGCAATGGGAAAGGTTCTCCGCCTCAAACTTGGTATGTATTCAGTTTAGGGTTCAGGGTTTTGGGTTATTTACTATCATTTTTTAGGGTTTAGGGTTTTGGGTTCTTTACTATAATTTATTAGGGTGTAGGTAGTGTCTTAGGGTCTACGGCCTTCTGGCAGTCGGGTATTTAGGGCTTGGAAACCTTGGCTTACTTCTGAACCCCTCCCAAAAAGTTAAACTTTTAGTCTCCTTATTATGGTTCATATAGAAACCCAAAAAGCTAAAGTCTAGAGAGCCAACCAGAAGAACACCAAGAAACTATAGGGCATATTATAGAATTTTATCCCTGAACACGAGCTCTCCAGCCCGTGCCCCAGGTAACGGCAACCATGTTGGGGTTTAGGCTTTGGCTTAGGGGCTTAAGGTGAGATTGAAGATGTGGCGATAGTGCGGCATCTCAACTGTGTCTGTTTTCTCTTGGCTTTGATGTTGCGAGATACTGGCAAATCTGATGCTCATGTAGAAGTCCTGGGCATTGAACAGCAGTTATGACAATGCACGTCTCACGTCGAAGCGACTATAATCACGACATGCAGAGAATTCTTGAACAGAGGGGTCCCTCTGGTGGTCTTTAAGCAAGGCTCGTGCTGTGCATCCCTAAGCCCTAAACCCTAAACCCTAAATCTATATTTGGGTGTCGGATTTATGGAAGCTTCTCACATCTGGAGTGTCTCGAAGCAGCGCTTGAGCTGCTAGTGATCTTTTCGTTGAGATAACAGCTGCGTACGTGAGGCCGGCGTCCCGAACAAAGCTTTTCTCAAAACCTGAAACCCTAACCCCCAAATCCCCTGAAACCTCAACATGCACTACAAAACGTTCTCCTGACATGCGCAACCCTAAACCACAAACCCCTGAGACTGTACTGCCTAAACATGCCCTGCAACACATATGCTAAGAACTCCGATTCCGAAAACCAAATCGAGCACACCCCACTGTCCTGCGTTTTATAGGGCATGGGGTGTATAGGGTTTCGTGAGGGTCTGGGTCTTAGGCTACAGACACTCATAGAGTGCGAGCCTTAAGCTTCAGGGGTTTGAGGTGTGGGTTTTGCGATTGCGGGTGTGGGCGCTTGAGTCTTGAGGCTTCAGAGGCTTTTATGACGCGTGTTCTGCGGCTTGGGAACCTGGATCCGTGCCTCGCAATGCAGAAGCTTCAGTGGTCGCGACGCAAGTCAGCAAGGACTTCAATGGAGAAACGTGGGAGGACTTGTTGCAAAGCGTGGAGCAACAACAACTCATGAATTACTGCGCAGTGACAGATGGACACCAGGTATCGACACCTGTACGAAACCAGGAATCACGTTCCGCGGCCAATAGTTAGGACAAGAGGATTACCTTCGCAAATTCTCGACACGTGTGACATGTTCGGAATTTGGAATGCTGAAACTATGCGGGCCCAGCATAGTTGCACAGCTCGTAAGGATACAAGCCGCGGAACATTGCAGTGTCGACACATTGACTATCCTTCCTCTGCCAAGACTGCGCAGGAAGACAACTCGGTGCCCTTTGCATTCGAAGTAGCAGGCCGCACCACCCTAAACCCTAAACCCTAAACCCTAAACCCCTGAACCCTAAAGCCTAAACCCCTAAACCCAAAACCCCAAACCCTAAAATGACCATGGACCCTGATTGTAGAGTCATCGGTTAGGGTTGAGGGTTTAGGGTTTAGGGTTTAGGGTTTAAGGTTTAGGGTTTAGGGTTAGCAGCCTGCCGATAGACAACCGAAACCAACAGCACCGCTGAGTTGAGGTTTGGCTCGAGACACCATGAACCCCTATACCTGTGCATTTTTCGAGCCTATAATCCTAGAAGTCCCTTTAACCCTAAACCTAATATAGGGGCCTTAATTAAAATTGGAATAGGGTTTTGGGGCCCGTTATACTATACTTAGCATAAGGACCCCTTCAAAAAAGTAGAGGTAATTATTCAGGCCTCTACATTACAACCCTAAACCCTAAACCCTAAATCCTAAGCCCTAACCTTTTTGACAGCCTGGGAGGCACACAGCAGCGCACAGCCGTCCTGTTGCACAGCGGCAAGGACGACCTTCCAAATCAGCTCCATCAGGGTGTAAGGGTTTAGGGTTTAGGGGTCCAGCGGGTATATACTATAGGGGCCTTAATAATTAGAATAGGGTTTGGGGGTATATTATACTATAATTACAATGGGGAGACCCCAAAAGCCTGTTCTAATTATGATGAACCCCTCCATTACAGGTTTTGGGCTTTGTTGTCAGTCCAGGGGTTCAGGATCTCAGACGGGGGAGTCCAAGAATTCGGGTGTAATGTAGGGGCCTAACATAATTAGAATAGGGTTTTCGGGGTACCTTACTATAATTGTAATTCTAGTATAGTATACCCCCAAACCCTATTCTAATCCCTATATTACTTCATGGCAGCTGGTTTTGGGCCTTCTCCGTGTGGTCTCGTGTAGCAAGCCGTCGCAGCATGCCCAAAAACATCAAAGTGCTTCCAATGCGTGAATGCTTCTTCGAACGGAAGCTGTTCCCCAGTTCACCCACAAGCTTTTACCTCCCTGCAGGTGTTCGACAGCGCAGCACTGGCTTCGAAAGGATGGGGAAATTCTAGGCTTCTGATGTCAGCCTACTTTCTCCCAACACAACCACCGGTCCATGAAGGCTTTACACAAATAAGGTACCTTGGTCAAGCTATGAAGCTTCAACCCTAAACCCTTAAACCCTTAAACCCTAAACCCTAAACCCTAAACCCAAAAACCTAGGTCCTGTCAAACTTGAGCCCAATCGGAACGACTCCTCAGTCGAAGCTCAGGAGCAGCTCGGGTCTCTGGAATTGGGGTTTGGGTTTAGGGTTTAGGGTTTGGGGGGTCTCGGGTGCAACCTTCCGCCAGAAGGATTCAATGCTGTAGGAAGCAAGGTTTCTACTATCAGTCCCCCAAGAGCATGGCCCAACTATATACTCGCTCACCAAACCGCTAAACCTCATCCTGCTTGCATAACGTTTATGACCTTTCACTTTAAACCTGCCAGAAACAAACTCCGCCCGCCAATGACCCCAAGCCAAACCCTAAACCCTAA
>CAJNDV010015703.1:5087-42137 GCA_905221635.1 Symbiodinium sp. CCMP2456 | reverse complement strand
GGGTTTAGGGTTTAGGGCACCAGATGTTTCAACTCGAAACTCTCTTTACGAAGGTTGTTCACCTCTTCGGATCTGGCTTCCAAATCCCGCTGGAGCGGCTCCGTGTAGAAGCCTGACCCCGAAGTTCTGAATAATCTCCTTGATTGACGAGCTTGTAAAGCGTCGTTCTTAGGGTTTAAGGCTAAGGTTTAGGGGCTCTTGATGTTATTGGTCTTGATCTTTCTGTAGCCGCTTGATGTCATGCTCGACAAGGCGCCGGTAACGCTTCCGGCGCTTGGGCTCGGTCTGGCCTCTGACGTCGTTGTCGATAATGAGGCAAGGGTGTTGGTCTTTTTCTCCTTCATAACCTCCAAGAATAGTGTTGCTGCAAATTCATGCCCTATATAACATATAATTCAAGCTTCAAAAAGCCTTATAGAGGCATAATGCCGCACTGAAGGGTTTGGGGTTTAGGGAGTCTGTCTCCGACATCTGGCTACATGACCTTAACCCCGAAACCCTACACTTCCGAGAAGCGGCAATGCGCCTTTGTTCCTTTACTCTGCAATCCAAGCCCTCAACTTGAAGTCAAGACTTGAGTACTTAGGGTTACAAGGGGAAGCATATACGAGAGCATAGATCCAACTCATGATCACCAGGATCCTGCCGGTGGGGGTCTTTTACTTCGGATTCCTTATTACCTTCGGCACTCACGCGTATTCACAAACGAAACACAGCGTGGGCAACACCTAGGTGAGCAGCGGCGAACTAAATCAACGACTCCTGAACTACTCTTAAACCTCCAGGCACCTACTATGTAGGGTACTAGAGCCCCTAGGGCTTTATATAGTAGGTACCTGGAGGGTTCGGGTACCCCTGCCCAAAAGCCCGAAGTTTGAGGTACTACCAAGCAGGGTTATGCCCATGCGGCCTTGGCACGGGGTTTAACATGGTTGGACGGGGCAGACGTTGAGCTGAATGTGTTCGGAATATATGACGCACTAACCTATAATGAATTCCTGAGGCGTCGATATTATTCATGGAGCGCCTTTGGAAAACCTAGACCACAGATTGTGGAGCTTTCTGCAAGGAAACACAGTCCTGCAGGAACGTTCATGGACCCCTTATAGGCGCCCTTTTTATGGAACCCTTCAAGGAGCCCCGTTCTAGCCGAAGCACCAAAGATGCAACCACTTCCCCGCATCTCTGGTCTGCTACCATGTCAGGACCATGAAACATTAGGTTGGAAGGGGCTTCGGGCTACAATGGAGTCTACGGCGATGAGCTTGTGTACGACGTAGAAACATCTGCTGAGTGCAGCAGCCGGATGTCTTTTGCGCGGCACATGGCATTCCTGGGCGGATCATGTAAGGGCTTCAAGGCTCTACCTGGAGGTCCAAAAAAAATAAAACTCCATAAAACCCTAAACCCTAAACCCTAAACCCTAAACCATAAAACCCTAAACCCTAAACCCTGAACCTTAAAAGGGGCTTTAGGATCTTCCGGTCGATGGGTTTAGGGCACCAGGGCTTTAGTCCAAGAGCTTTGGGGCTCTTCAGCGGGTCGGAAGTCTGCAAACAAATAGGTGCCTTGATAATTAGAATAGGGTTTTGGGTATATTATATCTATTTTAAGGAACCCCCCCCCAAAAAAAATGGTATTGATAATTATTGAAGCCCCTATATTGGGCAAAATAGTATTGATGATTATTGAAGCCCCTATAGTGGGGCTTATAGGGTTTAGGGTTTTATTCGGAGTCTTAGGGTTTCAGGGCTTGGATTTTAATTGGGATTTAGGGTCGAGGCTGCAAGGTGTTGTGTTTTGGGCCTGAAGGACAGCAGTGAAGACCCAGCTTCGGAGGCTTGCGGGCTGTTTGACCGGATCTCTCCGGCGGCTTAGGGGTTTAATATAGGGATTTAGGGATTAGGTAGGATTCTGGTGCCCTTTATGGTACATTTATAAAAAGGAACCCCCAAAAAAAATAATATAGGAAACTACTTAGGCCCCTACATTAGGGCCTTTAGGGCCTAGGGGGGCTTAGGCTCCCCTCTCTCTCTTTTTCTCTCGGTCTCGCTTGCTCTCTGCCTCTCTCTCTGGCTCTCTTAAACCCTAAACCCTAAACCCCTAAACCCTAAATCCTAAATCCTAAACCCTAAACCCTAAACCGTGAGTTTACAAGCTTCTCTGGACTTGGCGTTTGCCGGCTACCCTTCAGGGCTGATAGCGGGGGGGGAACCGAAGTTTACCTCAACAAGCCTGTTGAAGGGCTTGTAGACTTAGGGTTTAAGGGTTTAGGGATTGTTTGTAGTGCAGTAGCCCCTTTCTCCGCATGAGGTCGGAGCCTGCCTGTAGTAGCGGTTTTAGGGTTTAGGGATCTCAAAGCAAGAGGGCAGCGACCCTAAATCCAAATCTGCTGTTCCCGGCTCACCTCGAAGATGCAGAGAGGCTCGTCTGCAAGGTGTCCGGTGCAGGGCAAGTGCAGCTCCAGATGGGTGACGTGTGTTTTTGGACGAAACCCAAACCGATATAACCCCAAACCCTAAGAACTAAACACACCCTAAACCCTACAAGCCCCAAACAACAAGCACGGGGATGTTCTGGTCGGTTTTTCGGATCCGACTTCTCAAAACTGCACAGGACATCGTCAAGAGTCAAGCCTGAGAGTCTATCCAGCGGCTACTGGGAGGTTCATGTACAGCTGTAAGTGGGCCATTAATGCGAACCCATGCAGTATACTGACATTCATGGAATTACGGGTCACACTAACCTGGCGTCCGAGAACGATAATCATAACCCATACCAGGCGACTTATAACTTTTCACTACCCATGGATCTCCAAGCAGTGGTTCCATCCCCTAGCCTCCCCTTGCAAGCTTCCAAGCCTGTCTTCGTCACCAAGGAACACTAAGCATGAGCTATGTTGCTACCCTTTCGTGCCCCAGTAGTTAGTTGTTGCCGCGCTGTTGCTGTAAGGAGGGTTGATTCATAAAGCCCAGGTGAATCCCAAAACGCTGAATCCCAAACCCCCAGTCCACTCCCCCCGTTTGCGCAAAGCTGAGGAGTCCAGCTTGAGATCAACGATGGATGGCAGCTCAGTGATCTCCTCCTCCTGTTTCCGGAGGTGTGGGTGTACGGCTACATGATGTAGACCCTTTAAGGGTCCTCCTTTAAGGGCGTTAGGGTTACTTTGGGGGTTTTGGGGGTTTATGTATGGCTTTGGGTTTGGTCGAGGGTGAAAATGAAAAGTTGTATAGGCTTAACCCTAAACCCTAAACCCCTAAAGGTCGTAATAGCCCTAAACCCTAAACCATAAAAGGTCGCAATAGCCCTAAACCCTAAACCATAAAAGGTCGTAATAGCCCGAAGCCCTAAACCCCAAACCCTAAAAGGTCGTAATAGCCCTAAACCCTAAACCCCAAACCCTAAAAGGTCGTAATAGCCCTAAACCCTAAACCCCAAACCCTCAAAGGTCGTAATAGCCCTAAACCCTAAACCCTAAACCCTGAAAGGTCGTAATAGCCCTAAACCCTAAACCCTAAACCCTGAAAGGTCGTAATAGCCCTAAACCCTAAACCCTAAACCCTCAAAGGTCGTAAGGTCGCAATAGCCCTAAACTCTAAACCCCAACACCCTAAACCCCGAAAGGTCGGTGGGTTAAGGGACTTCAAGTCGAATCTCCACCACACCCGATTGGAGGGCTGCGTTAGTCGGGAGGGTTGGGATATTTTATGCAAGGGGCCGTCGCGGTTTTAAAGGAAAAAAGCATTTAGGGTTTAGGCTTGAGGGTTTAGGGTTTAATAGAGGAAAAAAAGGGTAATTTAGGGTTTAGGCTTGAGGGTTTAGGGTTTTTATAGAAGAAAAATGGCATAGAATTGGGGCTATTGGGCTGCAGGCTTCCTTGCAATCTTTGGGCCTTAGACTAGAGCTTCAGGTTTTTGCGAGTTGGGGTCCGGGGTCTAGTGCAGGTGTCGGAACACATAGTTGCTTAAATCATAGTCTACCCCAGCACTCTATGGCGATCATGATGAAGGCCCCTTTGCAAAATCTTGCTGAATCCTTATATGAAACCTATACAAAATGCCTACAAAGGACTGTAAACACCGCATAACCGTGCCCAACTGTCACGGCACCTAACCCTAAACCCTACTACACCCTAGCCCTAACCCTGGAGACCCTGTGGAATAAGACTACGACCGTGACACGCCCCACCTTCTAAACTTCCATCTCTACATTCGAATCCGTTCAGCTCTACTCCATAAACTCCAACAGGGGGACCCACATCCCACAGCTTGCAATTGTGGCCTCCGGCATCTCTGCCAAAGTTCCGACCCTAAACCCTAAACCCTATAAGCCCTAAAGCAAAAAACCCTAACCTAGACCCTAAACCCTCAACCCCCCTAGACACCAACAACATGCTGTTCAACCCGACCCCCCGAAACGTTAAAGCAGAGGGCTCCTTAAAGTCAGGGATCCCCTTCCGGGGTCCAAAAAAATCAATCCCAAGGTTTAGGGATCAGCGCCTTTAGTAACCAGGACCCCCCAATGGCCCTTTAATAGAGCCCTTATGGTCCCTAATAGTGGGTATTTAGGGTATATTAGAGGGTAGTTGGGGAGTCTAGGAATATAGGGTCCTTAATAATTAGAATAGGGTTTTGGGGCCCCGTATACTATACTTATAATGAATGGTATAGGTAATTATTTTGGCCCCTATATTATATCATATCATAGGGTTTAGAGTTAGGGCCTGCAAGGTTTAGGGTCATCACGTAAATTGTGGTCTCTTCGGTTTAGAACCCCCCCCCCCCCGATAGTCGGAGCCTTAAAGGAGTGGAACGGCTCGCCACTGATGGCGCCAATGATCTCTATGTCTTCAGAAGCCATGGTGCCGAGATTGTGGCTAGGCTTAGGACTTGCAGGGCTTCTGAAAATCAGGTCTATTGAATGGGAATCCTGCAGGACACTCCCATACGAGACCTAATACCCCAAACCCTAACCCCTAAACCGCAAATCCTAAACTCCAACGCTAAACCCAAACCCCCAAAACCCTAAACCCTAAACCCTCAATAATATGCCTTGGGGTATATTCTGCCATGATAACCCAGAAGTTTCCAAGGTTGCAATCTAGGGGCCTGTCTAATTTAGAATCGGGCTCTGCGGCATCTAAACATAACTAGAACAGGGGAAGTCTATAAGGAAGAATAGTAGTAATCCTTTAGGATTTCTATGGGCATCTATATAAGCAGGACATAAGGAACCAAAATCAATAAGATGAGGAATCCTTGAGGACTCTATTCTCAATCTCAAACAGTAGTGGTCCGTAAACCCTACGTAGGCCCTACCTGTGGTCTCCATTGTAGTTCCTTTTTGGAGATACCTTACAAAATCCTTAATTGGTTATATAAACCCAAAAAAGGAACTACAATGGAGACTGTAGGTAATGTCCGAGTGGGAGTTGTGGAAGCCCGCATCTGCGTGGCATCTCTGGCTGGCAGGGCTTCCCGGCTTGGGCTTCACGGCGGCTGTGCAGCTTTTGGGGGTTGAGGGCTTATAGGCTTATAGGGTCCAGTTGTTTAGGGTTTATAGGGTTTAGGGCTTATAGGCTGATAGGGTTTAGTTGTTTAGGGCTTATAGGGTTTAGGGCTTAGGGCTTATAGGGTTTAGTTGTTTAGGGCTTAGGGCTTCTAGGGTTTGGTTGCTTAGGGTTTAGGGTTGAGGGTTGATCAAAGCTTGCACCTATATTCTCCATGCCCTCAGCCTCAAAGGCACACGCTTTTAACCTCGAGGTCCAGAAAACCTCCCCCAAACCCTAAACCCTTAAACCCGAAACCCTAGACCCTAAAACCCCAAACCCTAAAACCCTAAACCCTCCTTAAACCAGAAAGCCTAAACCTAACACCCAAAAAGCCGGACCCTACAAATCCTGAAGAGAAGCAGAGAAGACAAACCTTCAAACCCAAACCCCATTAGAGAGCCCTTGTAGGAACCTAGGCAGAACTTTGAAATAGGTGTTCAAGGACTCCAAAGCCAAAAGGCCACACCCCTACACGTGATGCGGCGGATACTTCCGTCCCAAGTCTTCGACGCTCCACGTGTCGCCAAGTAATGGGTCAGATGTGTGCCAACAAGGCTCAAGGACCAGTAATCGGCTGGGTTTAGGGTTTAGGGCTTAAGTTCAAGTGGACAAAACCCTAACCCTAAACATCAGCTGCTCCGCCTATCACTCTAAAACCTTCTTGCTTGAATCATGAAGCGTCTCCTTGGATGTGGAGCCTCCTGGATGAAGTTCAGAGGCCTTAACCCCAAGCCTGAACCGCAAACAAACCCCCAAAATCCGTCTGAAACGGCGTTTTTCGGCTTACGGGCCCCATTCTCGATCTCGATGTGTTTGCCCCTACGGGGATCTGTCGCGCTTCACCGTCTCACTGCTGCTGGTTTCCGGACTTGCCGCTGGCCAGGGCCTGTTAGGAGTCGAGGGCTTCCGGGGGTGTGGCAGAGAGGGTTCGGGCGCAGCTTGTCCAACCCACGGTTTAGGGTTTAGGGTTCAACCTGATCTAGAGATTTGCGATATGTTGTAGATAGTGGCGATCTTCTCCTAATGGGTTTTCGATATGTAGTAGCAGTGATCTTCTCTTTCCGAGGAATATAGTTGTGGTGCGACTGGTTGTTCAGGTCCTTCTATTCGTCAGAGAACCGCTCCTTTTGGGTATAAGGGCCTTGCTAAATTGAATAAGGATAACCCTAAACCCTAAAGCAGGATTTTGGGGTGTATATTATCAAAATAGAGGGGACCGGTTCTCTAAGCCCCCAGGAGTCGCCAACTACCGCAGCTGGAACTCAAAAAGCCCTCAGGGCACCTGAACTCGAAACCCTGCCTGCAACCCCACCCCCGCCCCAACCCGAAACTCCTCAACCGCAAACCCTAAACCCTAAACCCTAAACCCTAAACCCTAAACCCTAAAACCCTAAACCCTAAACCCTGAAACCTAAAAAGCCTAAAGCCCTATACGGTCCTAGGCCCTCCCAAAAGGAAGGGACCTCCGAGAGTCCGTTCGCCACGTCGAGGAGGAAGTTCAGAACCACCACCGCCACGGTAACCACCTACGGGTTTAGGGTTTAGACCTTCGCATTCCCACTTCGGGATCCTTTGTAGGAGCCCATATAGGAACCTGTTTAGGGATTCTATAAAGAAGGCTTTCTTTCAAGGCTTCCGGTCCCTATAAGATTCGAAAGTAGGGTCTATCTCAGTTCCTTGAACGGTTCCTGCAAGTGTTGATTGAAAGGGCTTAATTAGAGGTGTGGTGTTCTTCTAAGGATTGGGTTCCTGTAAGATCGTGCTTAAGTCGAGCATGATCCGATTAGGTTTGAACACACCATTCCTATCTGCACGCACGTTCAGGGATCTGGGTTTAATAAGGCTTTCAAAACTGGGGCTTTCAGTTTCAGCCCAGTTTTGAGCATGCGCCGTTGCAAACAAAACAACCTGGCAGATTCGATGATGTGCACGGACGTCAGTCTTGCAGTTTGGTTTAAGTTTTCATTCGCGGCTCATGGGTAGTTATAAGCAGGGTCATAAGTGAGGTAACCATAGTTATCATCCATACCACGGACTTACAACTCCGCTTCTAGCTGCCCATGAACCTCCAAGTAGGGTTGCTTCTGGGTGTGCAAAAAAAACCTAAACCCTAAACCCTGCTTGAAAGATCGATGGCCAAGTTCAGGCTTCGCTAACAAGGAACCGGAGCTGCATCTTCAAGCTAATGTAGGGGCTTTCATAATTAGAATAGGGTTGTGTGGTATATTATACTATAACTGTACTAAGAAGCCTCCAAAATGGTTTGGTGGGGTATATTATACTGTAACTATAATATAAGGAACCTCCAAAATAGAGTTGGTCGTTGCTTTGGCTCCTTATATTATAAACTAGAACTGGTATAACGATAATACAAGGAACCTGAAAAATAGAATTGGCAATCGTTTAGGCTCCTTATATTATCTCCACTAGTCGACAGGGGATCGCCGAGTCGGAGGATGACTGTGCCAGGCTTGCCGGAAATTGTCGCTGAGGGTTTGAGCCCTAACCCTTGGGTACTGCCCCCCATACAGTAACAGTCTATAATAGGGCTACTATTAAGGGCCTAACATATCCATAATATAAGTATTATCCGACGGTTACTGAGTGGGGGCAGTACCCAACCTAACCCTACAGACCTTTCAAGGGGGGGTCTGAACCAATTTACATGGTATACAGCATACTATGGCTACACAGACCCATCGGAGAAACTCTGAACCTCAAAGCTACTAAACCCAAATCAAGGACATTTTCAGGTGGGTAGTTGCCGTTATAGGAGCCTTATAGAAGGCCTATAAACCTCATAGAAGCCTTATAGAAGCCCTATATGTCCTAAACTCCCCACCTGTAGTTTCCTTTAACCAAAAAGCCCATGAATCCTAACTAAGCCTTTGACCTCTAAACCTTTCGACTCCAAGCCCAAAGCCCTGAACCCTACAGGCAAAATATCTTTGAACATAAACACGGGGGTTTAAGGTTTAGGGTTTGGGGTTTAGGGTTTGGGGTTTAGGGTTTAGGGGTTTAGGGTTTAGGGGTTTAGGGTTTAGGGTTTTAGAGTTTGGGGTTTAGGGTATAGAAAACGAGGGCGTGGTGTGGGAATTATGACAATGGGGTACAACTATGAGGACTGTTATGTGGCCTATGGAGTTAGCTCAATGTTCTGGATGTACCTCCCGGCTCTGGGCACTTGTACACAGGACAGTCACAAGCTGCCTCTATGGGGGTTTCCGGAAATAGAGGACCCTAATATAGCACCCTAAATTGTAGGATCCTTACTATAAGCAGCCCACAGCAAGGTACTTACTCCCTATTTGCGGAAACTCCCAAAAAGCCTCAGAACCGCAAAACGACCTAAAAGCCTGAAATCCCTCCCTAAACCCGTAAACCCTGAACCCTGAACCCCCAAACCCTAAAACCTGAACCCCCAAACCAAACCCTAAACCCTGCACCCGTGAACCCCGAACGCCCTCACTAGGCCCCCAGGCCACCGGATCCGAAACCCCCCAAACCCTGAACCCCTGACTCCCATAAAGCCCTAAACCGATTCCGAAACCGCTTCAATTTAACCGCTTGAACTCCCAAACCAACGGCCTCCCCAAACCTAAACCCTAAACTCTACAACCCGAGGCAGCAAAACCCTAAATCCTCCGACCCCAAAGAAACCCTAAACCCCAAACCCTAAACCCCCTAAATCCTCCAACCGCAAGGGGACCCTATAAACCCTAAACCCCCTAAACCCCCCAAAGGGACCTAAACCCTAAACCGAGCCGAAGAGTCTCCAGCCCTTAGTTCGAAAATTCATGCCAGGCCGGCCGTCAAGAAGACCAGGTAATCAGAATCCGGGTTGTTCAACCTGACACTTTGGCTGGTTCTTCGTTGGGGCTTTTTTAGACTTTTAATCCTGATTGGGCTTTATTATAACCAACATGTTAAATTGTAGCCAACAAGGATCCGCTTGGGGCTTTAAAGGGTTGTTCAATCCGACACTTTGGGCTTTAGTAGGGGCTTATAGGGCTTAGGGCCCTTTGGCCCTTTGGAATGTTAAAGGATTTATAGGTTCAGGGCTTAGGAAGTTTAGGGTTTAGGCTAAGGCTTCGGGGCGCTGCTCAACCTGACACTTCGGGGTTTACGTAGACCTTGCAGAGCCTCCCTGACTCCTTCAGCAAGAAGCATAAGAACTTATACCTGGGTAGTTGTCAAAATTATGGTCCCTTTTGGGGTACCCTAAATATTAGGTGCCGTATTATAATAAGGACCCAAAAAGGGACCATAATTTTGACAACCACCCACCTAAACCCTGAACCATCCGAAACCCTAAAGCCTAAATGAGCAAGAGGTCATAGCTTGTACCTAGACCCTGAACTTCACTAAACCCTACACCGTAAACCTAAACCCTAGATGCCTTCCAGCGTTTCAGACACGTAGGGTTTAGGGTTCCCCCAGCGGTGTGGTAACGCTATGGGGCTGGCTTGCGATCAGGGTAAAGAGAAGTCCTTGACTTGTGCGTGCGTGTCCGAGAGCAGCTAGAACCAGGGAGACTGCCATGGCGAACTATCACGGCAGAGCAAGCAAAACACGAAGAAGTCATTTGAGCAGCAACAAAAACACACCAGAACTCCTAAACCCTAAACACCCCGACAAAAAGCACCAGAACCCCTGAACCCTATACCCTGAGGGCTGAGATCCGGGCCAGTCCTCGAAGGAGAACTTCGGGTCAAGGACATTGGGGAAATACTGCCTGGGTCGTCGTTGTTCCATGGCTTAGGGTTTAGAGGTTAGGGCCGAGAGGGGGGGTGGGGGGTGGGTGTGGGTGTACCAGGAGCCTCCCAGTACCCTCAAACATGGGTATATGGCCCCGGCTAGTAGGTATTGGCGGTATTGGTGGTCTGGGACGGCATCTTCTAGCGATACTTGAAAGACGCTTTAATCTACGGCATCTGCTGTAGACAAAATGAACTGCCTAAACCCTAAACCCTAGACGGTTTAGGGTTGAACAGAGGAAGTGTTGCACACGGCGAAAGTTCAACGGCTCATCGATTTGCGGATGTGTTGAGTCTGCTAGCGGCAAAGAGCATCATCTGGCACATGGGTAGTTCTCTAAATTAGGGTCCCTTTTAGGGTCCATTTTATAAGGGTGCCGTACTCTATTGGGGACCTGAAAAGGGACCCTAATTTAGAGAACTACCCACATGTTAAGTGGGAGATTCCCCTAAGCCCCGGCTGCAGAATACCGAAATAAGGGATTCCTAAGTGCTGCGCCACTGCAAATGACGCTCCGAGAACCGTAAGAAACCCGCACTCCAAGAAACGGTGCTTTTAAGTTGAATTCGTACTTCCCCAACAAGCCAGGGAAGTAAAAGGAAAAACTTTCAGATTACTACTAAAAAGAACCCAACAAGTTTAAAGGTTGGGTATTGGAGAACTAATAATTAGGCACAGTATTCCATGAAATTTTGAGCTATATAAGACCTTACGCTGGCTCGAAGCAGTGTGACCTGCCCAGTTTTCCTCTTTTGTTTGAACCCAACAACCTCTGAGGGTTCTATCTCTACAAGGTTTCCTTATTATAAGCTGACTAGGAGGGATGCCATGAGGGGCACTACTGTCGAGGGATTAGGGTCCCATAGTGCTGCCAGGCTGTGCGCCCAGAGAGAGCCGCGAATCCGGATCAATCACCAGGCATCAAACCTTATGACGAGAATCCCGGGCTGCTTCCCCTAAGGGTCCATGTACCCAAGTAGATATACTTTGGTCTTAAGGTAGTCCCTATATAAGTACTTTGGGGCCAATGTATATACTATTTGGGTACATGGACGGTCAGGGTTCAAGAACCTATGATCAAGCAAGCTTCCTCCTCGGCTGACGTCGCAGCAGCGGTGGCTGTAGTAGCCTCGTCCTCCTCGGTCTCGTCTTCTGCTTGTGCCGCCAAGGCTGCTGCTGTTCTGCGGCCTCTGTTGCTGCACGAGATCGGCCACCTTCTTCTCGGCGTTCCCTCTGAAGGCCGGAATGGCTGGCGCACCTTTTCGTCGATGACAATCGAAGGTGTCTTGGGTCTTGCCACCTGCGGAATCGCCTTTGGGCGCTCCACCTTAAGACATACCTTAAACCTTATGATGCTGGTGCATAAACTGCACTGAATTTCCAAGAACAAGCAAAAACTTGCAGGTCCAAACCCAAACCCGAAGAACCCACCAAACGAAAGCCTAAATCTCTACACCGGAAGACCCTAGGCAAGGACACCCTAGCATCCTAACCCCTAAACCTTGAATATAGAGTCGAACTCCAAACCCTCTTTCGAAGGAGCACCGAAGATCTGGAACCGAGTGACGGCTCCTGGCCGGTTCTGTCCGGCGCCTCAGCTTCGAAACCCTAAACCCTAAACGGTATGAGGAGTTTAGGGTTTAAGGGTTTCAGGGCACTACGAGATCGGGTTCAGGTGCTAGGGCATTAGGGCTTAGGATCTTAGGGTGGAGTTTTAGGGCTGAGAGCCTTGAATTAGGGGTAGGGTCTGAGGATGTATAGCGGCATGGCTTTTCTTAGCAGTTTCAGGTTTTGAGTTTGCAGGGGTTGTGGTTCAGAGCTGTTGGGCTTGGGTGTACAGGCTGTAAAGATTTAACAGGTCGGGGTGGCATGAAACAAACACACACCAGCCAAGCAACAAAACTACGAACGATGAAGTACGAGTAGTCATCTTCATCGACATCATCATCACCATCACCATCACCATCACCATCACCATCACCATCACCATCATCATCATCACCATCATCATCATCACCATCATCGTCATCATCATCAGCATCATCGACATTATGATCATCATCACGGTCATCGCAATCATATGCATCGTCATCATCAGCATCATAACCAAACCTTCGTATCACTTGAACCTAATACTCGCAAGCAAGGATGCAACTGACAATGCAAAGGCTGACGTGATGTTGCATGCAGTCACTGCCCTGCCGCTGCCCGTTCCACTAGCTGCAGAAGCGTAGCTGTGCAAAGTCTGAACCTTAAGTCACTACCTGAAAGCAGCCATGGCACGATGTACTGATACTCCTGCACGGCTCGCGCCTGCTCCGCCTGCAGCTGCCAGTTGCGCCGATGGCAAAGTGCCATGAGAAAGCAATCCTAACCCTAAACCCTAAACCCGCAGCCCTCAAACCCAGACGCTCAGATATGAAGCCGAATCCCAGAGTTGTACAATGAACTCTAAAATCCGAGTCGGGCAAACCAGAAAACTCGAAATGCGTGTAGTGAGGAGAAGGCCTTCCTTCGGGTGAGATTTGGCTTCAGGGCTGCCAGGTTTGAAGGTTTAAGTCCTAGAGATTTCAGGATTTAAGGCGCTTAGGGATTGGGGCGATTGACTTGGATTTTGGGAAAGCTACCTATCTGTCGACCCATGTACCTATACATCTATCTATCTCGCTATCCAACCAGCTGTATACCTGTCCACCTATGTCTACGTGCTCACAAGCTATGCGCCCTCTCTGGCATAAATCTGTCCGTATGTCTGTCTGTCTGTCTGCCTGTCTTGCAGTCTATCTATCTGTCTACCTGTCTGTCTGTCTGTCTGCCTGTCTTGCAGTCTATCTATCTGTCTACCTGTCTGTCTGTCTGCCTGTCTGTCTGTCTGTCTGTCTGTCTGCCTGTCTGCCTGTCTTTCAATCTATCTATCTGTCTGGTCTATCAGTCTATCTATCTGTCTACCTGTCTATCAGTCTATCTATCTGTTTATCTATCTATCTATCTGTCTGTCTGTCTATCTATCTATCTATCTATCTATCTATCTATGTCCAAGTGCCGGCCTATCGTGTCCGCCTGTTTGGTTATCTGTCTGTCTGTCTGTCTATAGCTGCCTACCTACCTGCCTGCCTGCCTACCTACCCTAACTGCCTATCTAACTGGCTATGTAACCATCTATCCGTCTCTGCATCCATTTATCTATCGATTTGCCGATCTAAACCCTAACTTAATCCGTATAAGCCCTAAACCCTAAACCCCAATCCCTAAACCCAAACCCCTAGACCCTCGAATCGCTAAAGTAGGTTCAATGCTTAGGTGCTTTCGGGAGCTGGGGAAGTTGCAGCTCAGAGCTGAAAGGTGTAGGATTTGGTAACTGCGAAACATCGAAAGTATAGATGCCTCAAGAAGATTCCTATAAAGTACCCTTATTAAGTAGTATAGGGTCCCAAATTCGAGGATTTACTGCTCAGGATGAATAAGAGATAGGGTGGAAGCGCTAGCTCTACCTGCGACGTGAATACCATGCACGCTGAGGCCGTAGCCCATGCTAGCGTTGCTGCGGCGCCGAGTGCTGGAGACAAAGCCCTATCAGCTGCCTCTGAGAGAGGATTGTTCAGAGTTCGGAATCATTGTAATATTGGGGCCTTAATAATTTGAATAGGGTTTTGGGGCCCACTATACCATAATTATAATAAGGAACCCCCAAAATAGCATTCGTAACTATTTAGGCCCCTACATTAATTAGGGCTCAGGGTTGAGGGCTTTGGGGTTTCACGTCAACTGTAGGGCTCTGGCTCTGTTCCTCCGCTTGGGCTAACCCATTTCACCAAAGACCCGAAATCCTGAACCCCTGCACCACTAACCCTAAACCCTAAACGCATAGACCAGTAACCTAAACACCCTAAACCCTAAACCCTAAGCTTGCTGCTCTTCGGCTGGAGGTTAAAGAAAAATGCGTGACGTACGGCTGCATCACGGCTGCATCGTTGCATGGGAAAGCTGCTTCTACAAGAAGCAGTGTGGCAAGTATTACGTTATCAGCTCCAGGGCAGATCCGAATTTACCCTGAGTCATAAATTCTGGGAACCAAAGCCGAAACCAGCCACAGGAAACCCCAAATCCGAATTTTGAGCACACCGCCCGAAACCCGAATGATAGATTCCACACCCTAAGTCCTAGGCCCCACGCCCGTAAACTCTCTCAAAGCTCTCACACCCTGAACTTAGCTCGCCAAGCCTGGCGCAATAGTATAATGCCCAGTGTTATTAGTACTCCTAGAACTGTTAATTAAATAAGGAATATTGTTAAGAATCAAAGCCAGCTGAGTCTGGCTGCTTCGGTTTCGGGGTTTTGGTCTCTTAGGGTTTGGGGTTTTACAGTTTGGGTGTTTAGGATGGTTTAATGTTTAGCTTCGGGGGGTTGGGGCTTTACGGCCAAGCCACGGGGCCAAGCATTAAGCCTCCAAGCCACTGTGAACGGTATACTCGAACCGTTGGCACAACTCCCTCCTGCCAGCCAAACGTCCGTTACGCCGCTACGCTTCAGCCCGAAACGAACCTTGATCGTCCAATGCAAAGGCCAGAGAAAGGGCAACTTGGAGTCGCATGGGAGGTTACCTGGGTTCTTGTTAAGGGATTTAATTGAAGTTACCATAATAAGGAAACCATATTATTTACTATAGATCCCTATTATGGCAACTTAAATTAAATCCCTTAACAAGAACCCAGTTACATATTCCTCAAAACTTCATATATTGGAGGCTACATGTCAACACTCTACCTACTAATCCTGAGCAGGGTTTGCTGGCCTGACCCCTAAGACCTTAACGCAAAAGGGTTTAGGGATGTTTAGGGTTTAGGGTTTCCAACCCTTAACCCACCAACCCTGAACTCTGCCTTCTTCGGCACGCAGATGAAAGCACGTGGCAGGCCAATGGCCACTGCCGCCACGAGAAGAAGTGCCTTAGTTTCTGCTGGTTTAGTATAGGTTTCCTTGAATTGAAGGGATCTACATGGGTTCGCACTAAGGCTTTAGCATAAGTGCCTGTATTATTTGTAGGGCTTTGGTATAGCTATATAGAGATTACAAGGGTCATAGACTACTGCTTTTTAACTATGCACGCCCCTATACTAAGGGTCATCTGCGGAATTAACAAGGGCTGTGCAAGAGATTATGATGTTATGCTGGCTTTAGCACGGTTGGCAAGAAATGCCTTAACCCAAAATAGCCTATCTGATGAAGGACATAAGGACAATCATTATAACGAGCCCCAAAAGGTGGGTTTTGGGTATGGCAGGGCTTAGGGTTTGGCATTGGAGGTTTAGGGGGAGGGGTGGGGATCAAACGGCAGCCCGTGCCGCGTAGACTAAAAGGGTGGAGGAGAAGCCAGAAAGTTGAAACATTACTATTCTCATGCCCCTTGGGTCCCAGCACCAATCACCCTAACTCCATGTTCCAACTTTCGGGGGCTCCTTCCCTAAACTTTGAACCGTAATTCAACCCATAGAAGCCCTAAGCCCTAAATCCTAATCCCCAAAGCCCAAATACCCTTAACCCTAAACCCTAATCCCTATTTAGGCCTTAAGATTTTGGAAACCTCCAAGATGGATTTTTCCACATTGGAGGTGGCGTCACGACCACAACAAACAGAAATGAGCAGGAGCCCCGGCCAGGAACTCCATGGCATAAAGCTCGAACCAATCCAGGCCCAGACTGTCAGCAGCACACAGGATATCCAAATGCTCTTCATGTCGAGGGTCCACGGTCTTTTCAGGCACAGCCTCTTTCTCTGGCTCCTGCTGCTGCGTTTGCTCTTCCGTCATCTCCTCGGACTCGAACTCTGACAAGGGAGGGATGGCGTCTGCTGGGCCTGGGGGCATTTCGCCCGCAGAAGAAGGTTTCTTCACAGCTTCCAATACTTGAACCCTTAGGGGAGCACATCAGAGGCACTTTTATGACTCTGTGTGAGGCCAACCCCTTGAAGCCCTAAACCCCAAGCCCTAAACCCTAAACCCCAAACCCTGAGCCCTAAACCCAAACCCTGAGCCCTAAACCCTAAACCCCAAACAGTGAGCCCGAAACCCTAAACCCCAAGCCCTATAAACCCTAAACCCCAAACAGTGAGCCCTAAACCCTAAACCCCAAGCCCTCAACCCTAAACCCTAACCCTAGATCCTAAACCCTAAACCCCAAGCCCTAACGCTAAGCGCCAAGCCCTACGCCCCAAGCCCTAAACCACAAGCCCTAAACTCCAAACCCCGAGCTAAACCCTAGATCCCAAGCCCTAAACCCTAGATCCAAGAGCCGGGCCGTAAGAAGCCGGGGGGCACCCCTTGTCCGAGCCATGTCCACCTGCCCAGAAGAATTCCATTTAAGGGTTCCTAGACGGGTTGGGTGTAGGGTTTAGGGTTTCGGATTTAGGGATTTAAGGTTTATAGGGCCTAAGGATTCGGATTTAGGGTTGTAGGGCATGGTAGGGGTTTAAGGGGGGCTCTACCAGCCTCCAAGTAGCTGTTGGGTTTGAGGTGCAGTTCTAGAGATTCATGCAGGGGTGCGGCGGTCAGGGGTTCGGGAGCTTTGAGGCTTAGATTTGGGGGGCGTTGGGGTTTGGCGGTTTGAAGGTGGGAGGTGTCGAGGATTTCACGTAATAAGATTTTGGTATTTGGGAGTGCTTCTTTGGGACCTCCTTTGCCTTCTTTGACTGGGGGCCAGCCTGCTGCTGGCTGTGCTACCCGGTCTTTACTTCAGGTTTCGCAAGAGGGCTTTGGGGGAGGCGGCCCGCTGCAGGATGCCCCTCCTGGGGTGAAGCTCTGGCAACAAGTTGCGTCAAGAAACATGCCTCCAATCAGCATAAGACGCCCTGCATGAGTGCAGGATCTAAGGAAGATCCCCTGATTCGTCAGTATTGGGCCTTGAACCCTGCAACCCCTAGCCCCTGTTAAAAAACCCACCCACTCCACCAAAAAAACAAAACCTATAAGCCTATACCCTAATCACAAGCTCGGAACCCACAGCCCTCAAACCCCAATCCCTAGAACCCGCAGCCTCCTAAAACTTAGAAGCCCTATCCCTTCAAGTCCTACTGGGTTTAGGGTTGTGTTTTGTAGCAAACCCAGAAAGACTCCCTGACGACCGGGCGGAACTAGATACCTACACTCTCTAAGCCCTTAACCCTAAACCCTAAACTTTTAAACCCTAGCCTTCGACCTCCGCCAAAAATGCACAAAGAAGAGAGGCTTCAGGACTTTATGGTTTAGTTTAAAGTTTATGACCCTACCCTAAACCCCCCTAAACCTTAAGGGTTTAGGCTTCTTCTGGAGATCTCGGGTTCCGGGTGTAGGGTTTCTGAAGGCCCCAGGGGTTTAGAAGCATTGGCAGGGGTCAGGCTTTGGCCGCAGACCCCTTAGACCCTTAGATATTCAGCGTTCGATATTCAGCGCAAGCCCTCTTATGACCCAGTGCTTGATTTGACACATCGTGAAATGACCCTCTCTGATCACCCTCAGACTCATGTCTGAATATCCCAAAACCTAAAATGCTAAACCGGCAAAAACTATACACCGCAGCTGCCGATGTTATGCGCCTCGCTGTGCGACCAGGTCTGAAGCGGACTTTTGCTAAAGGAAAGCTGCGGCCAAAAATCACAACGAGCCAGCCCTGCCATTCAAGGATCAAGGCTCCCCAAATACTGGGCACGTCTGTATACACCTACCAATCCTGATCATGTCGTAGTTCCGCAACGCCTGACCGAGCATGACGAAAAGACGACCGGGACTACCAGGACGACGAGGAGACCACCGGGAGAACATCGGCAAACCACCAGGAAGATTGCCAGGAGACCACCAAGAGATTCACTAGACCGCCCACAAACCCGGCAGCAAACCACCGGGAAACCATCATGACCAAACACTGCCAAAATGATTCTCCCCCAATATAATGGCAGATTCAGAAGCATGAGCAACCCATGTACATGCTTCCCCCATGTAGCAGCAAGAAACAGTATGATTCGCCCCATGTAATTGCTGGCGGTGGCCATACATTTCGATGTCAAAGTGAGGCCTATGCTATATATATATGTGTATATATATATATGTATGTATGTATGTATTGGACTTTGAAATGAATCAGAATTTGCGCCGGACGTGGCTAAACGCATCGCATGCAAAGCACGGAACATGGGCGCACACCACGCGCCGAACACAATGGGAGCGCCCAACATTCCCTGGCGCGACTCGGACGCGCCGCGTGGCCACACAGAAAAACAACTATTTACTTTCAATGTAAGAACTTCATACTTACGTCTGTTGTGCTGTTTTGGGGGACAGATGTGGACTACCGGTAAGTTTGTGGATCCCACAATTTGCAGCCCTCGGCCAAAGATTGGCTTCATTAAACATATGCAACAGCCTGCGAACTTCCAGTACTGTCCAACGTGAAGCCCTGAAGCATTGAGGGTTCAGAGTGCAACGGTTTCGGGAACCAGGGGGCGCTTTTTTCTGAGCCCACAAACCTGAACGCCATGTTGTGAAGCCTTGTGAAGTTAATCTACTGTAGCTTTAAGCCTGCCAAAAGGTCACTCTAGGAAGGTTAATGGGCACGAAGGTCCAGCGGTCTAGCGTGTATCGGAGCTTTTCGAAACGGCTCTGAGCGACTACACCAACAACAGGCAGCCAGGTTATATGTGCGGGGTACCTCCAGTTTAATTTCCTAAAGGAGTAACAATCTGATTGCGATCCATGTCGCATCAAGTGCTCACGAACCGAACAAGAGCTGTGGGGTTTGTGCCATGAAAGTATCTAAATGCTACGTCCTTGCTCGTAGCTGATGGCAACAGTCGCGAAACAAATGTGTAAGACCTCAGGGGCTCAAGATATTGATGGCTTCCGAAAATCCACTCTTTGGCACGTGGCACTAACAAAATATCTATCAAAACATGCCCTTTACATCGAACCTAAATAACCCCATGGCCCATGGATCTTTCCCGCCGTGTTCGCGCAACTTCACATCATCCCCGCTTCTGGCCCCATTGCATCTCGTCGGCGAACCTCACAATTGCGATGCACGGATCGGCATTTGAAACGTCATAAACGTTCTGGTTCGAAAGGTACCGAAACGCTGCAGACGGTCGATCAATCCGCTGGCCGCAAAGCGCAGAGAATGCTGAAAGCAGAACATGCGGAGTTGCATTGATGATATATATATATATGAGCGACAATAAACAAGCTAAGTTGCCCAACATGCGCTCCGAATGCCATCCCAAGCTATGCCTTTGCACATGCCTGCATTCCTGGTCTAAGAGAGGTAGGTGAAGAGATCAAATAATCGTAAACCACACAATCCCAATTGACATGCGAGTCGAGGTGGTGTCAGCTTCCAAGATGGCAGGGTGGCACAGAAGATGGAAGAGGTGCGCAAGATGGCCAGCAAATAACGCAAAGAGGATCAGCTGGGCGAGGGTGGACATCCGTTCCGTGTCTTTAGGTCGGCCAGCTCCTCAACCCCTCTCAGCCAAGGGCCAACCCGCAGTCCTGAATCAGAACTCTCAAGGGAGAACACTACTTGGAGGATCATGGGACTTAGTAAGTAAGGTTATAAGTACCCTAATTGGGGGTATAATTATAGTTACCTTATTTATAACCCTAGTTACTAAGTCCCATGATCCTCCAAGTACACGATGAATCCCAGCACAATCGCCTCTTCGGGGTACATATTTCGACGAAGACGGGCCCTAAACCGCCTAAACCCTAAACCCTAAACCCTAAACCGCCTAAACCCATAAAGGGACGTAGAGCTTCACTGTGTCATCAAACGAGACCTGCCTTGAGCTCTACCATCCTCCTGGAACTCCACGTGCCCGTATAGTATAATATCGTGGCCTTAATAATTAGAATAGGGGTTTGGGAACAATTATACTACAATTACACTAAGGAACCCCCAACCCTAACCCAAAACCCTGAACCCTAAACCCCTTAAACCCTAAACCCTAAACCCTAAGGAAAAATACCAAAAAAATGATATACTTTTGTAATTATTTAGGCTTCGACTTTAATATTTACTTCGGTCTTGGAGGGTCTCCTTCGGTCTTTGAGGGTTTCCTTTATAGACACCGTGGGCCAATGTATATGCAATATATGTAATGTTGGGGCCTTAATAATCAAATGGGTTCCTTAAAGGGTTCGATATAAGGGCTGCTATAAGGGTTTGGGGTTTTGGGGCCTTAATAATTCAAATAGGGTTTTGGGGCTAATTATACATAAGGAGCCCCCCAAAATAGTATAGCTACCTACTTAGGCCCTTATATCACCAGGTCCTTAGGGTCCAGCATTCATGTAAACCTTAAACCATTCGACGGTTCGAATTTTGTCTGTTCAAGCCGGATAGGTTTAGACTTCTTTAGGTAAACGCCTCCAGAAGCCCTGCATGGGGAACTGCATTTTGCTTCAAACAGCCGTTGACCTGGACTATCTGCATTGGAACAGGATGCTGTTGATGCCAGAACTCCAACATGTGACATTGACACATTCCACCATATACACTTCATGGAAAATCCAATAAAGTGCAAAGGAGCCGTATATACAATCACCTCATCAAGTCTCAACGGTAAGCCCCAACTCCTAAAACCCCAAATCCTACACCCCTCCTGAGAAAACACGCGTAAAGATCCGGTGGAGGAACCCCCCACGGACTTCACAAGCTCTCTGAAACATCCTACTCCAGATGACCCTTCTTTCCCCCACAAAGAGCTTGGACATTGGCTGGGCTGTTTACTGAAGCGTTGTGAACAAGTTGCTTCAAGGGTTCAATACGGGCCCAATAAGGGTCTGTAGGGTTTAGGGTTTCGGGTTTAGGGTTTAGGGATACATGTTTCAGGCCGAAGGTTTACTGTACAGGTCTTAGTACTTGATTAGATTGCGGCTGTTGGCATTATGGCCTAAGACTAGGAGTACAAGGCGGCAGTAATACTGCAGTAATTCGAATCCCACGTTTGTCTCCTTGCGAGGAAGTTTGAACACATCTCACATGGAACTTGTCACGAATGCCGTGTCGAGCAGGAACCGGGAGTGTGACTTCAGCAAATTCGAAGAGCAGCTGAACACACCGCTCGTTAACAGTCAAAACATCACCAAAACAAAAGTCCAAGGACCATCACCAAGTGACCCTAAACCCTAAACCTAAACCCTACGCACCCAAAGTCAATGCCACCACAGCGGTGGGAGGTTGGATTTGAGGTTTGACGCGAAACAGCTAGCAACATCACCAATGGCAACAGCCAGTCTTGGTGCTAAACAATGTTTGGTTATCTATGATCAATGTTGCTGCAAGGTTTCAGTCACAGCAATGGTCATAAAAATCCCTAAGCACAAAGCCCTAACTCGCGTCCAAGGCATGTCTGCTTTGAGGCTAACGTGTGCTCTTCATGCTGTCCACTGCAATGCCTAACTGACGTCATGCTCCCAAACCCAAAAACACTGCAACACCAAACTCCAACAACCCGAACCCCTAGCCCTCAACCCAAAATCCCAAACCGCAAAACCCCAACACCGAAACCCTAATCCCTACACCCTCGAGAAAGCCTCAATCGAAAAACGAGGGGCGAGTCGCATCGGGTGCTAGGTGCTTGTCTACGCGAAATCCCCCCCAAAAATGAGGCCGAAATCGGTGATTAGTATACTACAGGATTATATGGTTATGTAACAGCGATCCTTGGCCTAGGCTTGCTTAGGGTCCAGGATTCTTTGCTAAAGCCCTGAATCGCATTCACACCCAACCACCCCTTAACGCTATTGAAGTGCTGGCAGAGTTGGCAACATTGGGGCTTAGGGTTTTCCCGTAGCCGAAAACACCTACTTACCTTTTGAGGGTTCCACATACGTTGGCTATACATAACTCTTTGAAAAGGTAGGTGATGTGGGTTTAGGGTTTAGGGTCTTTGGCGCACGCACTTAGGCCTGACTACGGAAGCCTGCAAACCCTAAACCCTAAACTTCTGAGTGCTGCTGCCTTGCAAGCTCTGGAATCAAAGACATGCTTATTTTGTGAGAACAGTGTGAGCTTGAGTGTGAGAGAAAGCGAGAATGTGAGCATGAAAAACCATCCGGCTCCCGCTGACAGTGCTCGGGTCCCACTCACACTTGCGAGCGGGAGTGTGAGAAAAGTTTGAGCGGAGTGTGCGTGGGACAGAGACGGGACACTTCCGCTCACACTCAACCTCACAATTTCGCTCACACTCTCGATCACACAAACCTCACAGAAATAATTCTTTCAGAGTATCCCAACGGTTCCAGGGACCGGCACTCACAACCCTAAACCCTAAACCCGAAGTGCCGCCCAGGCTCATGCACGCCAGTGAGCTCGCCGCCACCAGCAAAAGCGAGGCCGTCGCAAGAAGCATCTTTCTCTTGCCTTCCTGCGAGGCAGGATTCGACCCTCAAAACCTGAACCTTAAACCCGTAATCTCTATAGGCCCTACAACCCTAGGCCCCATACTATAGACCTGATGGCCGAAGCCCTTAAATCCCGAACCCTAAACGACGAAATAACCCCAAACAACTACATCGCAGGGTGTGGGCGGGTGTGAGCAATAAAGGAAAATTAATTCCCCGACTAGGGTCTGTGAAAATTCATGATAGTATCCATATATCGAAAGATATAGGGGCCAAAAGGAGGAAATTAGTATTGAATATGCCGATACCCTCAACCCTGAATCCTAACCCCCAAACCCTCATCCGTAACCCCTCCATTAAGGTTGCGGTGGATGGCTAGGATGGCGCTTGGTGCTCAATCATTTAGGCTCCATGACGGCAGCTTCATGAAGTGGTTTGACAGGGTGGGGGGGTGGCGGGGGCTGATGGCGGCTCATCGTCTCTGTGGTGGATAGGTTCAGGATACGCCACGGGGTAAGCTCGGAAGAAGGCTTATTGAGGAAAGGCACAGGACATACATAGGATAATGGCTGCCAGCATAAGCGGCGTGTCGGTTCGTATTGGGATGGAAAAGTGGTCGAACTAATATTTCGCATGCCCTACTGGGCATGTTGCGCAAGGGATCTGGTTCAATTGAGACCATTTCACTTGTAAGGTACTCTCTTTTATGTGTGAGCGTGACACCCAGCGTTACATGATATACATATAACATTCGTAAACTACACACCAAGCATTGTATGTTTTAACAAATCTATTGTACACTGCATGTGCATGTTATTAATAAACATGAAATATTTATTCATATGTGCACATTACATGAAAATAGAAAGTATGTACATGCATATATACACATGTATGTGCACATACAAGCAATAAACATCAATAACCATATATACAGCAAGAAAACACATAACTCGCAAACCTCGCGGTTCGGGGTATTAGGGTTTAGGCTTTAGTGTCTTGGAGTGCCCGAGCCGAACAGAAGCCCGGAACCGTCCTCTCCGTCCAATGTCTCCGAGAGGGATAGGTGCAAGGTGCACTCATCCATGGCCTTGTCGTGAGTTACCTGAGCGAGGTCGGTCTAGGTTTTAGGATTTAGTGCTCCCGATTGTCAAGCCTTCCCTACAATCCGTATCTGGATCCTATAAACGCTTCCTTTTTCGGGCTCCCTATTATGGTTTGCTTGTTTAAGTCTTTAAACAGGTAGGTTGATTGACATTTGGGCTCAAGTAGTCTGCGCAGTTAGGGGTTTAGGGGTCCGCTTGGTGGCCCCGGGACCTAGTGCCTAGACCGTCTAGACCCTGCACATCTACACCGAATAGAGCACTCTGCTCTGCAAGCATTGTTAACAATCCCATGAACAGCCTCCCAAACCCTAAACCCTAAAGCCTTACACCTTGAAATGTTGAGAGGCTTCGATAGATGTTGGTTTAGGGTTTCGGGTGTACTGTTATCTTTATTTTCTTTTGATCTATCATTGCTAGTGTCACTTCTGTTCCTACTGGTCCTATGATTCTTATTTTCCGATGACTATAAACGATTATCACTAGTGTACCTGGAACCAGGAATAACGATTCAAGTGACTGCTTACTAGGTGCACCGAAACCAATCAAGCTGATCCTGACCCTACAACCTAAACCCTAAACCCTAAACCCTAAACCCCAAACCCTAACCCTAACTGACTCCCCCCGGATGCTGCAGACTAATCACCGAACAACAACCCATGCCCGTGACACTACGGTCCTCAATCCGGAACCTACTCTAGGGGGCCACAATAATTAGACTAGGGTTTTTGGAGGCTCCTTTAAAGGGTTCCTTAAAGGGTTCTAGGGCTATAAGGGTTTAGGGTTTAGGGGCCATAAGAATTAGACTAGGGCTTTGGAGGCTCCTTTGAAGGGTTCCTTAAAGGGTTCTATATAAGGGCTGCTACAAGGGTTTTTGGGGCCATGATAATTAGAATAGGGTTTTGGGGCCCATTATACTATATATCTAATAAGGAACCCCCAAAATACTATTGGTAATATTTAGGCCCCTAGATTACCTCATTAAGCTCGGAACCGCGGACCTAGCTACACCCTTGCATGTAAAGGGTTTAGGGTCTAGGGTTTAGGATTTTAACTCCATAACTGAGACGAGGCAAGATCCGTACAAGCGTTAGCCTCAACGGGAGAGAGTGGTTAGGAGTTGCGGATGCTCCAAGCTTCAGCCCTAAACACAATAAATCTTGAGCAAGCTTGAAGGGTAGGGTTTAGGGTTTAATGGCTGAAACTTAAACAAACCCTGAGCCTTCTTTAGATCTGGTTTTCGTCGCCCGCCCTGAAACCCTGCACCGAGCTGCAAGTGTGCGCGGAGTCCTTGGATACCAGTGGGAGTATGCCTCCCGTGCTGCACATCTTGGTGTTGCATCATCGGAGCTCGGGTAGTTAGATGGTGCTTCGCTGGCTACGACGCGGAATGGGGTAATATAGCGGCCTTAATAATTTGAATAGGGTTTTGGGGTATATTTATACAATAATTATAACGAGGAGCTGCCCAAAATGCTGTTGGTAGTTGTCTATTTAATTAGACCCCCAAAGTAAAGGGACTCTCCGTAAGTCGGAGCTTCTCAACAATCAGACTACATCTGAGAAGGGACTGCTTGGACAAGCCTGGAAATCTCACGCCTGAGTCCTGTGATCACGACCTCGCAGTTCAAGATTCGATTCGTGGTTAGTAGTCTTGGCGCTGCGATTGCCGTTCCTCCTCCTCATCATCATCCTGCTGCTGCTACTATACTTTTACTGCTGCTGGTACAGGTACTGTTGCTGCCCAATACTGTGATTTCTGCTGGTTTAGTACATCTGCGCCTGTAGTCGATACGACAGTAATACGAAGCCCTACAACCTCACATCAATGCCCACAGCCCTGCGCGGGCCTCTGCGTCAAGAGCAAAGCACCTCAGTTCACGGTCTTCACACGGATTCCAAATGGTTTGGTCTCTAGAGCCTAGGACATTTTCAGGTGGGTAGTTACCATTACAGGAGCCTTATAGAAGGTCTATATACCTTATAGAAGCCTCATAGAAGCCCTATACACCCAAAACTCCCCAGCTGTAGTTTCCTTTAATAAATGGGTTCCGGTGTGTGGATCTATCTCCGTCCCAAGCCCTGGGGGCTTGAAACCCTTGACCTGGCAAAGGCCTCCGGCAGCCTAGGATGTTGCAGCGATCTGAACCCTAACCCCCCAGGTACCTACTATATAGGGTACTAGAGCCCCTAGGGCCCTGTATAGTAGGCACCTGGAGGGTTAGGGGAATACTAAGCAAAAATTAGCAAAACTCAACCATAACCACCGTTGCCCACAACCACAGCAAGCACAAAGACAAGGACGACGAACATGCCAACCCCGATAACCACATCGACAGAGATGAGGATCAAGAGAAGGAGGAGGACGAGTTAACGGTTCAGGGGTTCAGGGTTTTAGTCTATCCCAAGATCCGAATCCATGAAGCTGTCCCTAACATTGGGGCCTCAACCGTTGGAACCGAGTTTTACGATTCTGAAAACAAATCAAATCGGAGGGGAGTTTATCACTTGTTCTTCCCACGCCCATATCGTGAAAGACACCTAATCCTAAAGCCCAACTCTAAGCACTTTCCCCTTTGGACGGGTGGCCCCTCTCCAGTAGGTTTCACGGCTTCGCCTGGCAATGGATAGCACATGTTAAGGGTTTAGGATTGGCTTTCCTGAGTATTTTCCCACGGTTGTTACGGGTAGTGTGTGTGATCTCAAATTTACCGAGGTCTTATGCGGATTTGTGGCATTCCTGACGGAGGTTGGAAGCCTTCGCTTTACCTCAACCCTAAACCCTAAACTCTTTTAGGGTTTAGGGTTTAGGGTTTAGGGTTTAGGGGTTTAAACCTCAACCCTAAACCCTAAACTCTAAACTCCAGGAGTTGGTGTGTCTTGGTTTACAAACTGAGCCCCAAACCACCGTCACACCGGTAATCATAGAACCATCTGTTCGTGCCAAGCTTTCGAGGGGGTGAGACTTCCCAGTAACACACCCCAAAGAACATCAAAATTACTTACGTCCGTGTATAGAAACCTGGCCATCCTACTAGCCTCTTAATGAAAACACAGATGGAACGTTACAATAATCTCCCCTCCCCCGGCTCGATAACAACAGACTATCTTTGAGTCTCTGACCGGTGCAGCACACCTGAATTTTGCATGCCAGTGTCGGAGCCCCGAACCGACAGATGCTGGACTGTGGCTCAGGACTTAATTTTGTTTCAGAAGCGTCTGAAAGCGCTTCAAAACACGGACTTGCAAATCAAGAGTGTGTGCTTCTCGGCTTCCAGCATAGACTAATGACCCTATACCCTAAACCCCTAAACCCTAAACCACCCTAAACCCTACACCCCTTAACCCTAATTCGATATGTGCGGTATAGATACGAACAGGAGTTGCTAGTAGAACTTTATTTGTTCGGTATATTGAAAACCAACGAAGTCTAAGCCTTAAACCCTGAACGGCCTAACGCAACAAAGGCAAGACGAACTTAACCATCGAGAGCAGCTTTAGACAACTGCTATCCTGCTAGAAAGCCCCCACACGCAGCCGTACAACACCCTTCATCAATTAATGTCTGGAACCCCCCCCTCCTACAACCGGCAAAAAACCCTACTCAAACAAAAAGCCAAAAGGCCTCGTCTTATTTTCGGGATTAGAACAGGTTTGAAGCCTGGTGAAAAGCGGGCCTAGTGCGAGTACAAGTGCAAACTGGTCCACTGCATGGAGGCCGTTGGAGGCGAGACAGCTTTGGGGACACCTGCAAGGGGTGCCAAGATCTCAACCCTAAACCCTAAACCCTAAACCCTAAACCCTAAACCCTAAACCCTAAACCCTAAACCATCTCAACCCTGAGTTTAGGGCCTTTTAGGGTTCCTAAACCCTGAACCCTAAACCCCTAAACCCAAAGCAATTTGCAGGGGTTAAGTTTAAAGTTTAGGGCCTTTGGGGCTTCGGTTTAGAGCTTGGGGCCTTTTAGGGTCGAGGCTTTGGGTTTAGCGCCTTTTGTGATTTAGGGCTTGAGGGCTGCTTTAGGTTCCTGTTGGTGCATAGGGTATATAGGGTCTTCTAGGTGCTTCTGCTTCCAGTATGTCTGCGATTTTACTAGCTGCCTGCCTTGATTCTCCAATGTAACACCTTTTGAAGTTTTCGTGGTCTAGGATCCCAGTCAAGTCACAACATCGCTAAACCCGACGCGCCAAGCCCTTAGCCGAGCATAAGCATGAGAAGCATGAGCTACATGTTGCGAAAGGAGTCTGAGTTTAGATGCAGTTTAGGTTTATGGTGTTGGGGCTTATAGGGCTTGACGGTTTTATTGTAAGGCTCAAGAGGTTCTGCTGCTTCGGGGCTTTGGGTCGGCGGTTTAAGGCTTGAGGGCTTCGTACAAACGAAACGCGCCCGACTTTGTCCTCTATGCTACGTTCCGTTCCTGAAGCTGTAGAAGGAGCAGTGGAAGTTAAACTCCTAAGTTCCCAACCCCCAAAAACCCTAAACCCTGAACCCCAAACCCTAATCCCTGAACCCTAAACCATAAACCCTAAACCCCATCCCTGAACCCTAAACCCTAAACCCTAAACCCTAATCCCTGAACCCTAAACCCTACAGCGCGCTCAGGCGGTCGGGGGTGGCGGAACATGCTTGCCTCTTCACTGGCTTGCTATTCTCATTGGCTCATCTCACGAAGACTTAGTGACTTGCTTCCTTTAGAACCAGAATATACAATATTCTTTTTTTCCGCGGGAGTAATATTCTAAGAAAAATAGAACATGATTCCTAAGAGTAGTGAAGGACCTTGATGAGTAAATCCCCTGTCCTGAAGGGCCTTACGAGCCCGAATTCCGGAAGCCCTAATTACGAACATCACCATCGAGCTCAATCAGTGGCAAGGGGATTACAAGTGCTGAGGTCTTATTTGGCCGATTCCGCCAACACCTGACCCAATGTGAAAGTATCTGTATAGGTTGTAAGGAACCGCCAAAAGCTTAGCCACCCCTACTTTGAGGAAACCCAACCCACCCACTCACGCACCTATCCACTTCTGTCTGGCGCTTAGTAGGGCATGGGGGAATGGATCCCTATGACAGTCCCTTAAGGTCCCTTGTAGTAGTCCCTATAACCCATTCCCCCATTCCCTACTAAGCACCAGACAGACTTACTCGAACGTCTGCGGCCTTGGGATCGTCCGATCTAACGTGCGAGGCTGCTGGATGTACCAGGTCATCTTGGACTGAAGGTTCTCCAAAGTCACCTGAGGGTTTTTCAATTTGGGTTTAGGGTTTAATGTTTAGGGTTTAGGGTTTAGGGTGGGGGGGGGCTTGTTCTCGGGATCCTCGCAATCTTTGAATTAAATTCTACTGCTTGGGGTCTATATTCAGGTCTTCATCATCCGAATCTCTCACCTGGGCTTTAGCGATTGCTGTGTGTAGGGCGCTCGGTCTAGGTTGAGCGTTTTGGGGTTTTGGTCTCGGGCATGCCGATGCATACACAAATGCTCCTCGTGCTCAAAGGGCGATGTGAGTCTACGGCTTTTGCGACTTAAGGTCTTGGGAACATGTTAGGGTATTGGTTTAGGGTTTTTTAGGGTTCAGGTTTCAGGGTTCAGGGTTCAGGGTTCAGAGTTCAGGGTTCAGGGTTGAGGGTTCAGGGTTTAGGGTTCAGGGTTTAGGGTTCAGGGTTTAGGGTTTAGGGGATCAGGAAGCTTTGCTACCTCTTCTGGTTGGGGCTTCTCTAAATTGGTCGCCCAGGTGCAGCCTAAAGCCAACACCTAATGACGCCCTTGAGCAGGAAGACTCAGCTAGCATCTGTTGTGCGATAGTCTCCCGGAGCAGGAAATTGGATCATGGATTCCCGCTGAGCATCGGGTTGAGGGTTTAGGGTTTGGCTTGGTTGTAATATATATATATATATATATATATATAGGGGCCTTAACAATTAGAATAGGGTTTTGCGGGCCCATTAGTTTTACACCCAAAATAGTATTGGTAATTTTTTTAGGCCCCTACATTATTGACTTTCACACAAACCCTAAACCCTGAACCACAGCCTTAAACCCAAACCCAACCAAACCCCAAAATCCTCAAAAAACAATTCGCCACCACACCCTCTTTGAGGCTCTTGGGGTAGTTTTAAGTGGTATCAACCCCACTTGTAAGACTTATCATATAACTACCCATGAACCTCCGCAAGGCCCAAAGCAAGACGCTTCTGAAGTCCTTGCCACCCCCTAAACCCTAAACACTGATTTTAAAGGGTTGGTTGATTGGTTTGGGGTTTAGGGTTTAGGGTTTGGGTTTGTTGTACAACCCCTTAACCCTAAAAATAACACTGATTTTAAAACCCCTGGCACCTTGTGCAACCCCCTAAACCCTAAAACACACACACTGATCTTAAACCCCTAAACCCTCCCCAAACCCCTAAACCCAAGCCCCTAAACCCTAAACCCTAAACCCTACACCCTAAACCTCTAACCCCTAACCCCTAAACCCTAAACCCTACACCCTAAACCTCTAACCCCTAAACCCTAAAGACACGCACTGGTTCTATTAAAAGCCCTGGCACCTGGAGCCCAGGGCTCAGGTAGATGAAGTCCCCAAGGAGCCCAGGGCACTGAGGGCCAGAACGGTTCATCCTCCCCAAGGGGGGGTTTAGGGTTTTAGGGTTTTAGGGTTTTAGGGCTTTAGGGGGTTTACGGTTTAGGGTTTCGGGTTTTAGGGTTCTAGGGCTTTAGGGGTTTAGGGTTTTAGGGTTTAGGGTTTAGGGGTTTAGGGTTTTAGGGCTTTAGGGCTTTAGGGTCTTAGGGTTTAGGGGGTTTGGGGTTTAGGGTTTTAGGGTTTTAGGGTTTAGGGTTTAGGGCTTCAGGGTTTCAGGGTTTAGGGTTTAGGGTATGGGGTTTTAGGATTTAGGGTTCAGAGCTTGAGGTTTGTAGGGCTCAGAGCTGCAGGGTTCAGGGTAGTAGGGTTTAGGATTTAGGAGTCGGGTTCAGGGTTTAAGCGTCAGGGCTTAAGGTATAAGGTGCAGGATTTAGGGTTCAAGGTGTGCTCGTTTTCATATAATATCGCGACTGCCCAACCGTTAATTCTGAGGCTTCAAGTACCTAATAATCGTACACTCTCCAAACACCTAGCATAACTACTACCCTGAACCCAAGAACTTGATTAATAGACACTAAACCGGTAGGTCATTCGAACCCTAAACCCTAAACCCTTAGAGTAAGAGTCCTGTACTTGACCTTGCTCACGGGCTGGCCGTCAGCAGTCTCCCCCTCCCAGAAGCGATCGATCATGTAGATGGCTTGTTCTCCTGGGCTTCGACGTGGGGGTTTAGGGGTCGGTCGGGTTTAGGGTTTAGGTTTTAGGGGTCGGTCGGTCGGTTGAGGGTTTTGGGATTACGGTTTAAGGTTTAGGGTTTGGGATTTGGGCTTCAAGCTTATGGACCCGGGAAGCCGTGCTGGGCATGATCTTTCAGCCTCAGGGTCTTGACTGAATGCCGGATCGGGGGCCATAGCCTTCATCGTAATCGACCACATTCAACGCAATTGGTTTTAGTTTTTTGAAAGGTTTAGGGCATAGGGTTTACGCATCAACCGCATTACCAGAAAGTTCCATAAGGTTTGTAATTTTTTGTTTCAATCGTTTCCAGCTGTTGCAGACTACAGAACAAAGCAACAGGCCACATCGTCTATGTGCCAACTGCCACATCCAAATCCAACACGGGCAAATCCAATGCTAGGGTCTAGACTCTAGACCCTGAACCCTAATCCCTAAACCCCTGAACCATATGACTTCAATCGGGCGTCTAGGCAGTTTGGATGCCGCATCGACGAAATCCCTCGGAGGATGTAGGAACTTGACCTTGCTGAACGAATCATGCAGGAACGGTCTAGGATCTACGGTTGACCGCTGCTTGTGATGGCTTGTATACAGCAACAGCAACAGCCAGAATAACTACGGCAGGTGTAGTGGAGTGGCTCTATCTACTCTAGCTGTTGCTACTCGCCACGTAGCCACTGATACACTACGTAGCATACCTTTAGGAGTCTTAGGGTGTAGTGAGGTTTAGGGTTTAGGGTTTAGGGTTTAGGGTTTAGGGCTTAGGGCTTATATAGGGCTTGGGCATGTCCCAGCGTCCCAGCATGACTTCGGTTGACCCAGCCCCAAACCCTAAACCCTCAATCGCCCGACACAAGCTCCTCGTCATTCCTGACCTTGGCCCTCACGCCGAATCCTTCTGTGCCCCAAACAACAACAACCGGTAATGTAGGGGCCTTAATAATCGGAATAGGGTTTTGGGGGCTGTTTTTTAGAATTATAGTAGAGTAGAGCCCCAAAGCCTAGTCTACTCATTAAGGTCCCTATAGTAGGCTCCAGGGACACTGAGCACAGACCCTGTACACCTTAAACAGATAAACCCAGGGCTGCCATTCGCAGGGTTTAGGGTTTAGGGTTTAGGGTAACCCAAGTAGGCAATATTTGTTGACCTGAAGGATAGGGTTCAGCCCTTCTTTGTGTAGAGTATGCTTGTCGTCCAAGGCGCTTGAACTCTGAGGCCTGTCGCTGTACCCTAATTCGGTAATTTGGGCTTAAGCAGAGTCTAGCTTTAGGGTTTAGGGTTTAGGGTTTTAGGGTTTAGGGTTCAGGGTTTTAGGGTTTAGGGTTGTAGGGTTTAGGGATGTAGGGAACATTTTTCCATCTCCAAGGCATCAGAGGTTTGGGGCCGTTGTGGCAGTTCTCGGGCTGTAGGCTTTTGGAGATCCGGAGATTCAAAATCTGCCTGCTGTGGCACTGTATCGAAGTCAGTCTTGTGGGTTTAGGGTTTTTCGTTGATCATATGCGCCTAGATGCTGCATTGCCATGTGTAAGGAGCTGCCCTATCGGTTTCAGGAATTGCAAAAGATGAAGCATAATGTCATAAGTTTACGTGTTCGTTGGTTTTGGCACAACTATTCGCTGAAGTCTTTGCACCCAACATGCCGGTAATCTCGCCGCCTGAAAACCTACCTGTAGTCTCCATTGTACTTCCTTTTGGGGGGATACCTTATACTTACTATAAAAATTGGTGAAACCAAAAAAGGAACTACAATGGAGACTGGAGGTAAATCGTATAATTATAGCCTCGAGGCATCGACCTTTGGAGCCCTGAATCCTGGAAAGCCAGGGCGCATCTGTACCCAACAGCAAGCGCCCTGACCTGCGGCGCGGTTTAGGGTTTAGGGTTTAGGGTTTAGGGTTTAGGGTTTAGGGTTTAGGGTCGAGATGAGCAGTGAAGTCTCACATGGGTTGGGGGCAACACTGAAGATGCTGCGCACTGCTCACAGAAGCCGCTACGAAGCTAGGGATCATACACTTGAACGTGCATGCGCATCGTAAGCAACACCACGAAACCCTCTAATCACACGATTCCAAAGCATACACTGAAACCGAAACGCCCGGATGAAATCGTAGACACAAGCCCTCAAAAAATGAAACCCAAAACACAAAACCCCTAAACCCTAGACCCTCAAACCCTAAACCCTGATCCCTGAACCCCTAAACCCCAAACCCTGCACCCTGAACCCCTAAACACTAAACCTAAACCCTAAACCCTGAACCCCTAAACCCTAAAGCCCCAAAAGAACGGCGAGCCACAGGACTGAAAGATGGTCGCTGTCCGCCAGTGTCCGCCGAACGGAAGCTCGGTTCCTCGGCCCACAGAAGAAGGGTTTCAGGGTTTGGGGTTGTTTAGGGTTTAGGGTTTAGGGTTTAGCGTTCAGGGTTTGGGGTTTAGGGGTTTCCTCGAGTGTTCAGGATTTAGGGTCTATCTGTTTACCCAAAACAGAATATTGATAATTATTTAGGCCCCTATAAAAATTAGGGCACTGGAACCTGAAATGTCTCGACAGGATCTGTCCGAGGTGCTTGTCGTCGAGCGGCGTGTCGCGGAAGGGAGCCATGCGGATCCTCGGGCAAATCGTCTTAGTCTTAGACTAAGGGTCATCTGTACACCTCTCTGTTTCCAGGGCTCCAATATCCCTTATTCTATGGTAGCTGATTGATAAGGATCCCTACCATCGCCTACTATACGTCTGAGGAACATTGCGTAACAAGTCGCCGGCTTTCCCAGTCAGATCTTACTTCCCTTCAGGAATTCTTCGCTGTTACTCTTTCGACTACCCGTGTCCCCGGCTCTGAACCCCCATCAGCCTTAAACCCCAAACCCTCAACCCCAAACTCTGAATCCTAGGCCCTGAACCCTATAAGCCCTAAACCACAAACCCTCAACCGCAGACTCCGAACCCCAAGCCCTGAACCACCAACCCTTAACCCCAAACTCTGAACCCTAAGCCCTGAACCCCACAAGCCTAAACTCTGAACCCTAAGCCCTGAACCCCATAAGCCCCAAACCCTGAAACCCAAAACCCTAAATCCTATAAACCCTCAAGCCCTAAACCCTATAAACCCTTAAACCCTGAAGCCCTAAACCCTATAAACCCTGAAACCCTAAACCCTAAAACCACCCAACCCTAAGCCCTAAACCCTATTAGCCCTAAAACCACCCAACAAAAACACCCAAAAAGCACAGAACTCGTCGTCGGCTCCAGGAGTCGGATCCCGTGGGTCCAGGTCCAAGTTCACCAGCTTGTAGCGGTGCCGGGGGAACCTTTTCCGAGCCACGGTTTAGGGTTTAGGGTTTAAGGTTTAGGGTTTAGGGTTTAAGGTTTAGGGTTTAGGGTTTAGGGTTTGGGGCTTGGGGTTTCGGCTTAATGGGTTCAAAACGAACATGTTGGGGTGTAGGGCTCAGGGAGGCTAACCTTTTCACACCGGTATTGTCATATGTGTATATAACTTATGTACATATGTATATATATATACATATGTATATGTATGTATAGATATATATGTATATATTTACATATGCATAGATATATTTAGATATAGACAAATGTCCATTATAAACATATAGAAATATACCCAAAGAGGCTAAAGGCTGCCAAATCCCGCACCCCAAAACTGTAACCCCTGATCCCCAACCACTAAAAGACCAAGTGGTCCGGGTAACATGATCTAATGCGGGGGGTCTTAGTAGCTAGAACCATCTTCCTTGGGTTCCTTAACATCAGTATAGAATATACTGTACCCCCCAAAACCTTGTTCTAATCCCTAAGGCCGCACCCTCTAACACCCTTACAAAAAAAATGATGCCCTTACAGGAACCTTACTTCAAGCCCCCGATGTGTCGAATATGCCCTCAAACCCTTATCATAAAGCCTTCAGAGTGTATATATATATATATATACGAAAGCACTGTAAAGCAACCCTGGAAAAAGTGATCGGCCCGGAGGCTGGCGATAAGTCTCTTGGGCATAGCTGTGCGTGTGATTGTCTGTGTACACGACATACCTTCACGGCGGCTCGCGTTTAGCAAGCTTAGAGTTTAGATGGGTTTAGGGTAATGTAGGTGTATTTCTTAGGGTTGGCAAGTTAGTGTTTGGGTGAGGTAGGGCTGGGGAAGTACGGTGTGGGGTCGAGTTTATTTTTGGGCAGTGGGATTAGGGCGCTAGGGCCTTTGGGGTTTACAGCTACATTCAGGTTTGAGGCTACTCAGGGCTTCGGCGTAACTTTCGTGAGATGCTTCACACGGTCGGCTTTCCCTTGCTAACCTCGTTTCTATGGGCGTGGTCGTATAGGGAAGTATTGCACCTTACCATCAGCTCGGTATTTTTGCTTACCATGAGTTACAAAATCAAAACAACAGGATGCCCACGTAGCTATAGAGACAACTGAGCTGCCAAGGTTTCTTGCCCAGGAACAGCTTGGCATGGAAATTCCGAACTACCACTGTATCTCGCTAGCTAGCTTTCTTTGTACCTACCTACCTCCCTACCTCCCTACCGCACCCTACTTTGCCCCACCCACTCACCTACCTCCTTGCTAGCTATCCAGCTAGCTGTCTGCCTATCTATCTATCTATCTATCTATCTATCTATCTATTCTATCTATCTAGCTATCTATCTAAACTGCCTATCTATCTGTCTACCTACATCTGACGATCTCATTTTCTGACTAGATTGAACTATTGTTCTATGTATCTCTTTCTCGATATCTCTATCCATCTCTGTACATCTCCATATTTCATGTACTATCTATCTACCTATCCATGAAACTACCTATCCCGCTAACTAGCTAACTAACTGCACACGTGCCGTACCTATCTAAGTAAGTCCCAGTCCTTCGTTTGTTAACTTCTGGATGTAGTGCTGAAAACCGTATGTGCAAGGGATAGACCGACAGACAGTCAGACAGACAAACAGACAAGATGACCGACTGCTAGATCGCTAGATCCGCTCGACAGAAAGAGATAGATGGATAGACAGGTACGCAAGTATCACTGGGTCCGATCGACAAACACAGATAGATGGGTAAACAGGTATGTAGGTAGGTAGGTAGGTAGGTAGGTAGGTAGGTAGGTAGGTAGGTAGGTAGGTAGGTAGGGCTGAGGTAGGTACCAGGGTGGGGTAAGGCAGGTTAGGTTACGCAGATGGATAGATGGATAGATGGATAGATAGATCGGTAGATAGCCTTAGGAAGGTAGGTAGGAAGCCAGGTAGGTAGGTAGGTAGGTAGGTAGGTAGGTAGGTAGGTAGGTAGGTAGGTAGGTAGGGCTGAGGTAGGTACCAGGGTGGGGTAAGGCAGGTTAGGTTATGCAGATGGATAGATGGATAGGTAAATGGAGGTAGGTAAGAAAGGTATGGTGAAGAAAGTTTGGTGTGGAACATTGTCAGTGGAACATGAGCTCTCTGGTTTTCACGATCCCGGCTGCTGTGGCGCCCTACCGAAGGCCGGGGATGCCGTGATGGCAGGTGCCAGGTTCGTCTCAGCCCAGCAAAGGGCTGTGCGCCTAGTGTCGGACGTAGGGTTCAGGGTTAAGAGGTTTAGGGAGTTTAGGGTTTAGGGTTTAGAGTTCAGGGTTTAGGGGTTTAGGGAGTTTAGGGTTTAGGGTTTAGAGTTCAGGGTTTAGGGGTTTAGGGTTTAGGGTGGGCTCAGGAATCGGGTTTAAACTTTGATCGGAGGCTCAGCGGCTTTTCGGCTTAGGGCCGGATCTGGGGCTTCGGGTTTGGGGTTCAGGGTTCAGGGTTTCGGGTTCAGGGTTTAGGGTTCAGGTTTTAGGGTTTAGGACTTAAAGGATCATGGGACTTAGTAAGCAGGGTTATAACTAAGGTAACTATACTTATAACCCCAATTAGGGGACTTATAACCTTACTTACGAAGTCCCATGATCCTCCAAGTTCGGATACTACCAGGCTGCA
>CAJNDV010015692.1:43236-72528 GCA_905221635.1 Symbiodinium sp. CCMP2456 | reverse complement strand
CCACTACCACTACCGCTACCGCTACCGCTACCGCTACCACTACCACTACCACTACCACCACCACGACCACTACCACTACCACTACTACTACTACTACTACTACTACTACTACTACTACTACTACTGCCACTGCCACTACCACTGCTACTACTGCTACCACTACTACTACTACTACTACTACTACTACTACTACTACTGCTACTGCTACCACCACTACTACCACTACTACTACTACTACTACTACTACTACTACTACTACTACTGCTATACCACCCCCACAGCTGCTACTCTTATTACTACTCCCACAGCTGCTATTCCTACTCCTCCTCCTCCTCCTCGTCCTCCTGCTGCTGCTACTGCTACTGCTGCTTCTCCTGCTCCTGCTCCTGCTCTTGCGCCTGCTCCTGCTCCTGCTCCTGCTCCTGCTCCTGCTGTTGCTGGTCCTGCGCTCCTGCTGCTGCTGCTGCTGCTGCTGCTGCTGCTGCTGCTGCTGCTGCTGCTGCTGCTTCTGCTACTGCTGCTCCTATTGCTCCTGCCGCTGCTATGCTTTCGATTGATGGGGATGGTATGGAACGGCACACGAAGACCTAGGATCTACCCTGTTTGCATCATACAGAGGAAGCCGACCGACCAATTTCTTGCAACCCAAGCCATCACACCACAGCCCTCCCATGCAAGTCTGAAAGCTTTCGCAGAAAGAGGGCCTAAACCTCTTGATACCGGAAACTGCGAACCCCACATCCTGGAGACCTACACATCTTGGAAACTGACATGTCAGATTCAGCACCGTGTCCAACATGGGTCCGGTCGACACGGAGCATGCAGGCCTGCGCCGAGACTGTTGCAGAGCGTTTTAGACGCCTAGCGGCCCTTTTGTTTGAGACTGCACCCCATACGCCCTTCGGTCCTACGATGTTTTCAGAGCTGCTGCCGTGCGGTCGCGGAAGGCAAGTTGGCACTTTCGGTTGCCGAATTCCATGAACATGCCACGGTTCCCGTCGGCTTTGTGTCAGGATGTAGTTCATTGTTCCATTTCCGAAGGCATGGCGACACCAGGAACGGCAGATGCATCGAGACGGAACAGCACGGCATCCAGCAGTCACGCGCAGCCTGGACGGTGAAAGTTAAATGGATCAGGTTGGGACGCAGGCCTCGAAGTGTTATGCCCTTTTTCTTGCATGTACTAGGAAAGCATAACAGGTTGCACGCAGCGCACGCACACAGACACACATGCACACGGATACGATGCCTTCTACTAGCAGCACAAGCGACTGGTGCTTTGCCACTCCCGTTTGCTTTCTGCGAGGCTTCACGTGCTTCGTTGATCATGCTCCCCCCTGTCGAAGTACCATGTCAGAGGGAAGATTGGCTCCTGTGATGCTTCTTGAAAGAGCCCAGGTTTAAGCCTGGAGCCGCCAAAGAAGGCGCCGAGCAGGGTACTCGCAGCTTCTGTTGATCTTCTCTCCAGGATTGTACATTGTAACGGCATAATGCACTTTTGTTGGATGGACGGTGTGCATGTCTCTCACTCTCTCTCCATGTTCATCTTTCTAGCTACCTATCAGCTTACCATAGCTTTCCTATAGACCTGCCAGTCGACCAGCTCTTTTACAGAACGCGTCTGTTTTCTGTCAAGGCTCTGTCTCCCTCTCTCTCTCTCTCCTGGCCTCATCTGGGACATGCGTGCATAGCTACGTCTTTACGTCTTTCGATTTCAATGACCACCCACCGCGCCCAAGCGGCGCGAATATGAGACCCTTGAGTCTCTGAGTCTTGCGAGCAAGTGCATGACGAGTACCGCGTCTGTGGCCATGCTGTTTTACGGCTTACGATTGCTGTGAGATCGCCACGCAGTACCCTCAAGATTCAGTCAAAATAGACATGAGCGCAGTTTTGCATTTCTTTGACCGACTATCAGAACCTTGAGGACAGGACGGTTTTGGAGCGTCTTGTTCTTTGACAAACCTGACAGAGAAACAGAAACAGACAGCCAACTCAGAACGCATAAGAAGTGTGTCCGTCTACTTATGGTTTGGTTTTGCAGCGACTCAGTGTGTCTGCGTGAGTGTGGTTCACAGGTCTTTTAATTGCAGCCCCTCCGATGTGCATGCAAACAGCGATGCTGGGCCACCTCTAGAATACCGCTGGAGAGTAAGTGTGCGTGTTGTGTGTGTGTGTGTCTCTGTGTGTGTGTGTGTGTTTGTGCAGGCGCTTGCACATGCACATGTTGGGTCTGTCATGTGTAGCAGCCAATCAGTTGCATTGGAAAGTCTCTGAGGTTCTCAGTAACCTCTGCTTTGGCTTTTGCTTGTGGGGACCGGTTGCACTTGTGAAGGATTCCTGCCTTTGAAAGGACTCCGAGTTCAATTCATTGCCCAAAAGGTCTCTTTCTAGACTGCTGACGGCATGCACTAGCTAAGCCTGCCACAGGTGAAGATGCAGACATGTCCGAGAGCGTCCGCCTGACTGCAAATGGACATGCCTCCATGTCCCTCCTGTCATGAGCGGTTGGGGCTTTCGAGCGTGCACAAACGGCTTGTGGAAATCACATACCCTAAACTTCCGGATGTCCATTGAACCTTCAGAGCTTGCATCGAGACCTCTTATGCGCATGAGCCGGGAACCCGTCTGGGCTTTTCTATCCATGCCGCAAGCAATCCAAGGATCGACGGCAGAGCAAGGTCGCGGCAAAAAATCTAAAAAAAGGCCTTCCTGTCGTGGCCAGCAAAGCTCCACAGAACACTGGGTTGGGCATGAAAGTTCCTCATCGCGAGTGTGTGTGTCGGGTCACTGGTGTAGCAACATCAGTCCTGCTTTGCGGGTTGAGTCACGGCACTAGAATCTGGCAAAGTGTCGGAATGATTGCAGCCAGCTTCAGCATGTACAGAGTTGTACTTGCGACCGTTAGTATGCAGAGGACGTAACTTGGAAAGCATGTATTTGCAAGAAGTTATGTCAGCCAAATCAGGTATGGTCTTGTTCTGACTATGCAACTGGCACCGTCACGTCGACATGAATATAGTGACAGGCTCACACGAGAGCAGGCATGCCAACAGCAAGATAGCAGCATTTGGGCTGCGCAACGCAGTTGCTTGCGGACGTTGAAGACAGCCCTATCTTATGATGCAGTACTTCAATCTTCCGGCTGTAGTGCCAACTACCTGCAACAGCATATTGTTCAGAAAGAAAGCAGCTTAGCCCGACAGGACGTTTGAAATCCTGGAAGCAGCCCGAGTAGAGCACCAAAGAAGCTATATGCCACCAACCTCTGAAGCCAGGCCAGAGCAATACCTGGCTGTGGTTTCGCGGCAGAATACGATACCGTAGTAGTTTGATGAAAACCTGAAGCTCAGCCTCACAGTGGCAGACTGTCGAAGCCACAACACACTGTGGACAAAGCAACTGGAAGTATAAGAAGCACGTCATGTGACAAATGCCGTATTTTGTAAACCTTGTCTCTCCGCAGTAGACGGCAAGAGCGGATGATTCGGTGGTGCTAGTGCGTGAATGTCAAGACACAGCGTGGCGATCCTTACTTCCTCGCTTGTGCACTCAACACGCTGAACCACTCAAACAAATCGGACATGACTTTACTCCTCGTGCAGACCGGTCAACGACTATCAGCTCATTGAGAAGCACTGTCACCGCGACACAGTCTGATGCTGCTGCGGCTTGCCTTGTGTTTGTCGTGCTCGTGCCCGGTTCGGGGGCTTCTAGTTCTGATTCGATCAACTGTCTAATGACATGCCAGGGGTTGCTGACCTCCAGCCAAGTATGCCGGCTGGGTAAACTCAGTCCCCTCCCACCCCCCCAGTGATGCATCTAAGGCGAAACACAAGGCTGAAGTCAAAACGCGTAGCCTGCAGCCCCTCCTATGGCTCTGAAGCCCTCGCACATGTGTCTTTGAGCTGATGCCCACTGCACCTTAAGCTATCCAAAGCCCAAGGACAAGGCTACAAGCTCCTGGGATTCTATCTATCTCCAGGGCAACTTCAAAGAGAAAAGGAAGAAGGCCGGTCGCATACTCTGGGTTCTTGTTCAGGGATTTAATTTAAGTTACCATAATAAGGAAACCATATTATTTACTATAGATCCCTATTATGGTAACTTAAATTAAATCCCTTAACAAGAACCCAGTACTGTGCTATCTTGATTTGTCTTACCTCTACGTGCGGGTTGAGATGGATTCAGACATGGAGGATCCACCGCAGCTTGGGGCTGTTTGAGGGTTCTGAGGCCACGCCAAACTCCATGCTACAGGACGCAGGGTTTCAGGGGTGGTTTACGGGAGAGATGGATCCAGTATTCGACTTTTGCGACAGGCCTTCCGTCCACCACCTTGTTCAAGCGGTCAAGTTGATGTGCGACAGCCCAGAGTGTCCGACCATGTCGGCCCGTGCGCCGTCGAGATAGAAATTCGTGGCCTTTTGGCCGACGCACGCTGGGAATCCGACACCCCAGCGGGCCAGCGCTGACTGAAGCAACCTTCAAGGCATGGCTCCCTACTCACACCAACACACACTGGGCACATAAAGACGCACAGACAATCATGGACATACACGCACGCAGACACATGAACCCGCCCATGCATGCGCGCAGAGAGAGGGGTGCGGAAGGCGGAAGCAGCTGCCAAAAAGCTCTCCACCATCAACTCTGAGCCCGGCGTCACGCTGAGTCCCACCAGGCTTAGCCGATGCTTGGCGAGCTTGCCTGTAGCCGGACCAGAACTTCAAGTCTTTCATTCCGTTGAACTACTCAACTCCGTACGTAGCAGAGGGAACAGATGCCACAACCTTAGCGGCGACACTGCAATGCACTGTCAGTAAGCCCAATGGCAAGAAGCGGGCAGAGCAGGACTAAGCAGGCTGTCCTCCTCCCACTACCACTCCCTCACTACGACAACGACTAGTCCTGCTGCTAGTATTACTACCTCCTCATTGGCTGCTGCTGCTCCTCCTGCTCTCACTTAGTGCTACTACCATTACTACTGCTACTCTACTACTTCTTCTTCTACTACTACTGCTACTACTGCTACTACTGCTGCTGCTACTACTACTACTACTACTACTACTAACTATAGTTCATTCATCAGTTGCATGGTCGTCGTCTTCGTCATCGCCGTCGACATCCTCCTCCTCATCATCTTCATCATCACCATCATCATCTTCTTCACCATCATCATCACCATCTTCACCATCATCAGCATCATCATCACCGGTTGCAACGGGAGCACAAGCATCAGGAGCAGTATCAGCAGTCAGGACTAAAACATTCATTACAACGCGAGAGGCAGCAGCCATGGCACGCAACCCACTACTCGGTCTGACTTGTCAATGTGGTTAGTGATGAATGCCAGAAGTCTCACCGCATTTCATCATGGATCATAACTACTACAGCCGCGGGGAGTCAGAGCCAAGGGGAAGTAGCCAGTGGACGCTGTTCCTAGCCGTCCAAGGGCCAAGCAGTCAAGTAGTTGCATTCCCAACTGGGAGCGTAAGTATAATATGACATACTATCATACAATATAACACAACATAGTATGATATACCACAATATAACATAATATTACATTATCTTACAAGTTAATATATCACAGCATGTAACATAGTACAAAATGGCACACGACAACATGATAACCTATAGTGCAGCATCATATCATATCATAGCTTGCAATGTAGTACAATGTGGTGATCTATGTAGTACAATGCGATCTACGGCAGTATGATATAATATAGAATAGTATCGTACCATCTCATACAATATAACATAGTTCTATTTCAACAAGTGTTATGTAATCTAACATAATATCTCATATCACATATAAAATAATAGAAATATTTTATGCTACGATATATCGCTATATATTATAATATAGTGTTCTACGGCATTTTGATTTGTTATCGAACAATATCGTACCATCTCATACAATATACGATAGTTTTATATCAAAATAAAGTATGTAATCTAACATAATATCTCATCATAATATATATTAAAATAAAAGTATAATGTTCTACAATATATTGATATATTAAATGATATATTGTAATATATTGTAATGTAGTGTAGTATAATATACTAAGATAGATCATGATCTAATACATTATAATACGATATCATCTCATATCTTACAATATCATGCACTATCGAAGAAGATGATATACTACATTCTAACACAACAAGTTGTACTATATCAGCAAAGAGAACGAATAGAACATAACACAATATAACTTACTACGATATACTGCAATATGCTACACCACAGTACAATACATTCTAATACAATGTCCTTGAGGGTCTTTACGCTCAGGAGAGATGGAAGGGGAGCCGAAGTCTTTCTCCGAGCGGCTGGTGAGGTCCACAATTTTCAAGGCGCTGAACGTGTCCCTGCATAGTTGTGAATGTCATGGTCCGTCATGGGTAAAGCATGACGCAGAGTTCAATGACCTGTCACCGTCACTCTATCCGCTTCCCTTGCTTCAGCGCACAGTCTGTGACCGGGACGGGCAACCAGACCATCCAGGTGCACTGTTGTCCATCCTAGTCGATCTTGTCAAGTAAAAAAACAACTGTGGGGAGATGGCAGTAACAGTCACCGAAGTACGCGCCCACATGCACGTATGTTTGCTTAGTATAGATGAATGTGCAGATACATGCAAACCCCTACGTGCCAAGGTCTATTGTGTGCCGGAAGACAGTCGTAACAAGACTGCTGGGACAAGTGCCTGCACATGTTGTCCCCAGTGTTCTTGTCTTACGGTGTGCTGAAAATCACAGGCGGGAAGGGTCTCGCTGGCCTGCTCACTTCAATCGCAGGATCCAAGTATCTGATGTTAAGTTCATAACATAAAAATGCAGGTGCATGTTTGGGGGCATGGACCGCCTCGGCAATGTACCGGGGAATTGTCAGTAGCGTGGGGTCATGTCGTACCGGTGTGCATGCACTAATGCAGAGGATGTTGCTTGCGCAGTATCGTCTCACCGTCGCATGTCAGTTTTGAAGCAGAGAAGTGCCAGCAGCACCTTCCTTGGTCCTATACCCGGCCCGTCTCTGATCATCCAACAACTATGAACTTTCCACCTGGATTAGTCAGGTGGGCATGCCGCTAGTCATTTTCGCGAACCTCGTGCTTCTTGGAGTTGAGGCCGCATCTGACTTTCCGATTGTGAATTGGGCTCTTGAGGCATAGAGTGATTAATTGAAGCTCTGGACCGTAGTGGAAGAAGGTGAGAAGTTTACTTGTCACCTGCAGGCAAGCTTTTTCAGTCCTGTGTGAGTGTTCCACCGCGTAGACCGTCCTATACTGAACGATCGATACAGAGTCTGCAAGCAATTTCCCAGATCACAGATTTCTTATCGGGAGGTGGATGTCAGTTCGCCGCTTCCTCCGGGGGATGATCCGAGAGCGTTCTTCATAATGTGCCTTGGATGGTTCTCTGCGCTTACTCTCATGCTGTGGGTCAGGCCGAACGTGTCCCTCTCTTTCTGGCTTGATTTCAACACTACCCGTCTCTACACCCGGTTATCTACACCTCCCACGACCTGATGTTTTTGCCGAGGAACAGCATCATTGTCGTCATTTTCGTTGTGGAGATCTTCTTGAAGCTTGTCGCCTACGGATGCCACTTGTCTTTCATTGGTGGGTTTTGGGGTTTTGCGCACATGTCGACACTGTCGGAATCTTCAGGTTGACTTGATTTCTTGAGAAGCGACATCCGGATTCAACTCCTGGGGTCCGGTTGAAGAGCTAGGAAGGAGCTGCTTGCTGGATTCACATATATAATATATGCATTGCTTTTTTTGCAGAGACATACTTGTGCTCTCAAAGACCCCTACTAAGGTCGAGACTTCTTCTTCGGATCAGAGAAATGGCGTCTTGGCCTTCGCGTGGCATTGAAATGTAAGAAAGCCTGTGTGGACCGTGCGCAGCCTGCGAAGCAAGTTGATCCTGGCATACCCTTTCCAGGCCTACCAGCTGGATGTTTAGGCCTTTGCAAGCCAGCTTCCACCGGCTGGACATGTCGATACCAAGCCACATTTGGTGTGGTGCCATGGTCTGCGGATCGGCACAAAAACGCTGACTGCCACAGCGCTTTCGTTGGCGAGCTTTGAGCAACAGCTACAGGAGCAACCGTACCTAACGGACAATTATCCCTAAACCCCTAAACCCTAACCCCTAACCCCTAAACCCCTAAACCCCGAAACCCCTAAACCCTAAACCCTAAACCATAGTAGTCGAAGAGGAAGATCGCGACTGTGCTACGATTGACAGCAGCAGCACTCCCGAACGATCGAGCAGACGCCAGTGATTCAGGATTCCTCCTTCCCTCCACTTTACACACACATTTTGCGGCAATATCTAGGGTTTGCTAGGTATCGATTTGGGATGATATTGAATTCCTCTTATGGTTTAATATGGAGCCCTAGTGAAAAACTGTTGAAATCGACGTTTAGTTTCGGTGGCGCCATCATAGATGTTGTCAGTTCGAGACTTCTACTCTACTAGTGTCACTTGGTTCTGCGGTGTTGATTCCATGTGATAGTCCAGCCTGTGGTATTCTAGCATCTTCTTCGTCGGCCCAGGTGGAACCTGTTCGACCTGTTCATAGTAGTCCTGTCAGTTTTCGAGATGTTGGCGGAGCTCCTGTTATCTGCTGTGTGGCTTCGTTGGCAAGTTGGCCGACGTCGATGCAGCTTCCCAATTTAGATTTCGTACATGTTGGGAATCTAGGGTTTAGGGCAAGGTTGGGGTTTAGTGACCGGAGACCTAATATAGGGGCCTAAATAACTACCTATACTATTTTGTGGGCGGGAAGCCTTTGTGGGTTTACCTGGACCCCTTATGTAGAAGAGTAGCCCCCGCCCCTTATAGGTTTGGACCAGGATTCTGCCTACTTTCGGGGGGTTCGGGCTTACAGGGCTCAGGGCTTCAAGGGATCACGGCTCAGGCTTAAGGGTCAAGAGCTGATCAAGGGGTCAAGAGTTGAGGATTTGGGCGTTTACTGTACGGTTTAGGATGATCCGTGGACTTGTTTTGCAGGAGCGATATAGCAAGAACGCATGGGCACCATCAGGGTAAACACGAGCCGTTTTCGATATCCCAATAGCATGGGAACAGTGGTAACATATGGTGAAGGACGTTTGGCAATGTTTGCCTTCTGGTTTGTAGCATCCAGCAGGTCGTGTTCTCTGTACGTGCGTGTCTGTGTTTGTGTTGATTGGTTAGGTGCATGAGCTAAGCACGCCTTGTTTCCTTGCTGCTTGTGACTGTGAGCAGAGGGCGCAGACACAGATGGATCCAAGCCACTTGCGAATCATGCGCTGCTGGGTCGCAACCATCCTCTCTGGAGCTCGTACGTTGGTCCTGTGTGCAGGTTCCGGTTCAGCGTAAAGTGCCAGGTCCAATCAGTTGATGATGAACTGGCGGAGAATTTAGAGTGTTGCGGTGCTAGCATGCAAGGCTTCCAGAGCGCACAGCAGGGGGAGGTCCCGAAAGGGATGTAGGCATGGGTGCTACCATGTGCTACCTGCGTAGAATCGGAATGACATAAGAGCTCGCTGGAAGCTACAAGGATTGTGAGCCCTTAACAGGTAGGATACCTGTAATGACGGTGCCAAAGCCTGGCTCCGCTGCTCAACAGCCGAATCCCCGTGGGCACGCAGAGACCTCAGTTCCAAGCCCAATGCTGCAACCCCATCCTAGACCGTGACCTAACCTGACGCCCCAAACCCTGAACCGGAAGCCCTGAACCAGGCACGTTGAACCCCTAATCTTCAACTGATAGGTCCTACCTGAACAGCCGAGGCTTCCTTCGCCTTGTCCGCGCCTTGAGAGGCATCCGTGTGGTACGGCTCCTGCGGTGCCCGGGACGGCTTGGTGATGGACGGGGCATGCATCCTTTTCGTAAGGAAGAATACACAAGCGATGGGTCTTGAAGTTACGTTGAAGAACTGCCCCGGAAGCACGATGGACACCGGTTGCCCGGCAATGCGCCAGAAAACAAGTCTCTGTGTCGGAGCCAAAGCGTCTGCATGACCTCGGAGGTACATAGGTGCGCTGAGAACCATTGTCTTCTCCATCATCAGTACTCTGGGCTCCGTCTTCTGGACGTCCCTGCTGCTGGTGGTCCTTTTCTACTTATTTGGCGTGCTGATCGCACAAATCGCTGCTTCGGCCAGAAAGATGCCCAGATGACATGCTATACCATGACAGCCACATGCAGCAAGCATAATAACGTGTCAATTCTGAGGGATCTTAAGTTGTTGAAAGTTACTGCTTACGGCTCGGTGCCGGCTCCATTGCTATCCGACACTTAACGAGTTGACATGGGTCCAGCTCGCTGAACAGAACACAGGGACAGCAGCCGCTACCGACAGTCTTTTGTCCACGTCCTTCGACGGCTCTTGGTTCTTGTACTTCTTCCCGGAAGCCCGTCCTTCTTTCCAGGTCACCGTAGCCACCAGCATCATACCAAGGTCTGCTCCCTTTCCTAAGATTCTGAGGTCACAGACCACTGCAGGCACGTGAAGTTCCAACCAGTTCCCTTGGACTGCGCCAATGAGGACACGGAAGTCCCTCCTATATGTGTGAGTGCCCAAGAGTCTATTAATCCAGTATGAAATGTCTTCACGGTATAGAACCTGCATCTACAAGACTATACTCAATCGTGAAACGCAGTTCGTGTGCATATCATATAGCTCGTATCTATAAGTACATGAAATACTCACGTAATTATATCTTTATCATTCTGTGTCCATTTTCTATGTAGGTGCTTGTATGGATATACAAGAGATCAAGAGGAATGTGTATGCACATTAAGTGCAAAGTTGCTCTGGCAGGCACCCTCATCCCGTGAACATACACTTCCACATACCATGCAGCAATGTTTACATGCGGACAGGGGTCACCACAGATGTATATGAACATGACGAAATTCTTCGATGTGCATGCAGCCGATTATCATGATGAACGATGCACTGTCACATCTCGACTAACATATGTGGGTATATATATATATATATTTATGTATATAATTGTATGCTACCCGGCCCCCCTCCCAAGACGTATCTTGCAAGATGATTGAATCAAAGCTCGTTAGACTGCCCCAGCAAACCGGACCTCCTTGAACCTACCTTGCAAGCTTCTTGCCGCCTCTGTAGACTACCACAGCAAACCTGACCTACAACTTTGATCTGGGATCTATAGATTTTGAATAGTCATGCCAAGACTTACTGTACTCCGTTTGCTGCTATTCTTAGTAAATCTACGTATGCACATTAAAGCACATACAGAATCCCAGGGGGGTAGAAGCCTATGAAACAAAAGCATTCCATATACATGCAAGGTGGATGGTGCCGTATGCAGCGTTAACCCGCTCGTCTGCACTTAATTCGACTCAAGCACCCGCACCCTCTGCCCCTAAACCCTACACACACCTTGTTGCTTTTCGTCTTGAATCGTGGGCTTTAGGATATATTTCGAGAGCTTTTGCTGTCCCAACGTGTGGTTACGAAGTGTTGCATGTAGCCCCGCTACTGCAAATCATTCTAAACATTGTCTCAAACGTAAATAAGCATACCAAGTTTTCCCTGTAGCCCCGCTACTGCGAATCGGTTTAGAGTCCGAGGTCAGAGGGTGCTTTTTTTTGAGCCAAATTAAGCACAGACAAGCAGGGCTTGAGACTTCATCCGGCACCACTGCAGCACCTCGTAGGTCCGCGGATCAAGATATATAAAAATATTGTTATTGTCCATAAGTACTGTATTGTGCATACGTATGCTACCGCACGATATGAGCACGTACTCATCCAGGAGAAAAGAAACGTATGACATTGTCTCGTGTGTCTACACGTAATATACTTTTACACACATGCATAGCTCCCATTCTGCCTATATGGTATACTTTGAACTGGGACTTTATATGTGCATATTATTTTCTCCCATACTCGCATATGTTATGGAAGAACATAACATTTGAACTGACTATGTTGATACAAAGAACAGGTATCATCCTATCCATTTTCTATCGTATTGTCATATCATGCAACGTGATAGTACAGTGCACAGTTAAGTATCACGGTACTATTTTTCGTTTCGTCATTTTCAGTTTTCGATTGTACTATCATATTGCATAGTTTGACAGGACTTGAATGGTGTGACTGCATATGACGATTGTTTCCATAGCACACACACACACGGAATCCTTTTGCATCATACTCTGGCAGCTCTGTACACACTTATCAGGGCGAACGTGTTGCGCGGATGTCGTTTAGACATGTGCCCACTCCGCACTCAGTGACCTCAGCACACTTGCGCATTATCTCCATCTTGAACTTCACGATGAATCTTGGATCCTAGTTCTTGGTTCCACGGGCCTGGGTGCATGGAAGTTCAAGTTTTCAATGCCGGTTTCAACGTAGGTATTTCTTCCTAAGCATAAGACATGCTCACGCATAGAGCAAGATGTGCTAAAGCGCACTAAGGTGTACACGCACATGTATATGTATGTACAGAGTATACATGTCCGTGTATAGTTTGGGGCAATTTGATGTCAACAGGCGTGGGAGGTAGGTCTGCGGGCCGGGGGTACCATACATATATGTATACATGTATACCACCATATGTGCATACAGGCACCGTACATGTTCATAAATATTACAGTCTTACGGATAGCTGTATACAGACCGCTTCCCACCACAAGGAGAAGAGTAGCATTGTGATACCAAAGCAGCCACCGCATCAGCCACAACAACAACACCACCAGCAACGGTATTCTTTGAACTATTGATTATTTTGTCACTTTGTCCGAACAATAAGACAACATCCAAAGGAATGAACAAACTGTTATCAACGGTGCTAGCAATACATGCAGCAGCAGGCACCAGCACCTGCGACGACAAGGGCAGCGATCGCAGTCGCAGCAACAGGACACCAACTAAGAGCATTAACAGGACTACTTAAGAGGTGCTGCAATTGCGTCGTCAATGTCCAACACAGCCTTGACGACCTAGAACCATAACGAGTGAAAGTTTGATGATAGCAGCATTGCCAACCACAACGGCAGAAGCGGTAGTAGCAACCAGCAGCAGCGGCAGCTGGCGGACCATAACAACACAAAGCCACGACACAACATCAGCACGAGATACAACACTAACTTGTCGCTGGATGTTGAACAGCGAGCAATACTCGAGCCACTTAAACGACAATGCAGCCGGTACAATGTAAGATGGGCCACTGCATCAGCAAAAACAGCAGAAGCCGAACGACCACCACAAGCAAAGCTGACTACAACCGCAGCAGCACCAACAGCAGCAGTAAGCATGTACACCGGCTTTCGTATGTAGAATAGATTTGTCACATGTTGTTGCATCCTGTACTCTATGGCCCCAATTATGCGGCTCCACGGCACACCGGGTCAACCCCTCAGGCATCCCGAGCACTCCAATGAAACCAATCGACATGGCAGGAAGTGTTCGGCAAACTCCTGACATATTGGTCCAGCGTGCCTGAAAGCATGCTGACGTGCCTAAACGGCAATGTCAATTTTCTCTTGGACCAGCTTGAGGTCATGTGCACTTGGAAGCGCAAGTCCAAGATTGACTTTCTTGACTTCTTTTTGAAGCCTCCTTTCCTGACACCATCCAGCAGCCGCCTTCTGCAGAGCATGAGTTCTGTCACTTAACTGACCATACCGTAATACGAGCGCGGCATCTCAATCGCCTGTTTTAGAATCTTCTTCGTTACATCATTAAAATTATCATCCAGCCAGCCGTTCATCTAGAATGTGGTTTGAGACGAAATCGTCGTTGTCATTCCGGAGCACATTGGTCTAAGGCTTCTCATGGCCATCACCGGCGGGCTGAGCTGGAATGATGCCCTGATGCCTTTGCGGTCCATCTCGGAGATCGTGACTCGTTTGTTAATTCTGTTTGTTTTGGCGTGATGACGAACATGGATGCCATGCAGTAGCTACAGTAGCAGAATCAGGAATTACAGATTTCAGCGAATGGGCAGACAAAGCACGGGTTTCATTGAACCATTTTGCATGGCTTCTGTCTTCCTGCGGCTGTGTTAATTGCCCCGCCACCCGGCGTGATCAGTAGTGTTTGACGTTTCTTCCGTTTCTTCACAGACTTGTTTACTTCCTAGTCGAGAACCTCCTTTGACGGTCTCAGCTTTGTGTAGTTCTTGGGTTTGACTGATTATCTGATTGGTCTGTGTAGCCCTCGGCATTTAGAACTTGTCGGTCAGCATTGCTTGTGTAGGGTTTTCAGATCGCCCGTTCGCGACATCTTTGTGGACAGTTTTCACTTTTGGCAAAGGCCCGCAACAGCCGCACTGGCAACTGGGCGCAGCTAGAACAACACTCCTCCTGCTCCGATTAGGCATCCGCCTGTCTGTACCCTTGGCCCTCGCCCTGCAACTCTTCAGGCTGTGACTGGCTTGATCCTGTACATCGTGATAACCGTGCTAGCCGTGTTGAATGTTGCAGCAGCCTTAGAGCGGGTTTCGCTGCACGAAGGCATGCTTTCAGACTGTTCAGCAACGTCGGGGCCCATCGGATTCGAAGTTGTTGCTTTGCTCGCGATCGACGTGCAGAGATGGACTTTCGGCTTGCACTTGTTCTGCGATTCTGCTTGTGTTTGGATTTCGTTCAAGGGGGCCATCGTAGCTCTTGCTGCTCCTGGTGCGAATGTTAGCTTTTGATTGCTGGGTTCCATTGCCTTCAGGAAGGCTCTCGCAAAGTATAGGCTCGCGATTGGATGTGTCGGTTCGAAGGATGTGTGGGATAAATCGTCGTGGCATGGTTTCGCTGTGTTGTTGCATGACACATTCATTCGGCGTCTCGTGTTACGGTTGCTCTGCACAGTTGTTGCGATGTTACGCGTGTCCCGTCTATGTGGCGGTCTGGCACCGGAACACTACGTGCTGCGTTAGAAAGTTTCGTCCTGCGTGTCCGTCGAACGGCAGCCTGTCGAAGCCTTGCACCATCCTGTTATGAGAACGGGTTGGAGCCGAAGAATGATACTCTTGCGAACAGATATATTCTCAGAAAGCCACCGTTTCATCATCCCCCGATCAGCCTCTCCATCGCCCTTGCTGATCTTCTTTTACGGTGCCTTGCCTCCCTGGCGCAGCCGTTCGGGTTGGAGCCTCGTCGGCCACCTGCATAGAGGCCTCAAGAGCTCGGTTGGCCTCAGAATGGGATGTGGACTTGGACCCACGGTGGTTTCTTTTGGCCCGCAGGAGAACGTAGGCACATTGGAGCATTCGCTAGGATGTCTTGAGTGTGCGCGAACCGCCTACAATGAAATCGCCTCAACGTTGTGTGCAGTTCGCACTCACTGTGATCTCCTGTCTCCAGCATATTCACATGTGATGGGATTGCTGGTGCTACTGTCAGTCGGCTTCGCTACTGACACATGAGTGCATCGTGCAATTCGGGTTTCACGTTTGTTGGGGATGTGCACAGGCACCTCGGCCACAGGATATCACGCAATGCGCTGATATTGTGCAAAGCCCGCCGCCTTTGATGGCCCATTACTTGCCTGCCGGCTAGAAGTGCAAACGATGATCGATTGCTCTCATGGTTAGCCCAAGTACTTGGGGAGAGATTCCTTGACGAGAGCGAATAACTGCTCAACAGTCGCCTTTCGGGTCTTGATACGTTTGGGTATTTTGGGACGCAAGTTTCAAGTCGTTGGCACCGGGTCAACGTTAGTACTCCCCCAGGTGTTGCCACCTTCGGCTTCGTTTGCTTTCCTCATGTGAAATGGACACTTCCACTTCTTGAAGGGCTCGCAGCGGTCTCTTGTCCCTTCGGGGAAGTTGGGCAGAAACAAGCTTACATGCGTGCGGTGACGTCCCAGGGCTGTCTGCACGCAACATTTCAGGTCACAACCTTCGCGTTGGTTGGCCTGAGTACTGTTGGAGTCCCTTTGTGTCATCTGGTGGGCGTGTGGGCGTGGATGTTAGTAGTGTTGATCTTCAGGCTTTTCGCTGCTGTGATTTTTGAGCATGTGCGTCGCTGGATGAAGAGTCCAGGTTGTAGGGCCTTTACTTTGCCTAAGGGGCAACTGTCAGTCCAGCTTGTTTTCATGAGACGCGTATTTTCAGTCACCGCTGTTTGTGGTGCAATGCATTAGGCACCTGGCATCACATGTGCTGGGAGTGTTGCGGAAGTCCATTGTTGAGCTCTCGCTTGCCGCCTCCAAGCTGTGGTCTTCTCCGGCTCTGGGGATGGGGCCGCAAGGCTGAGTCGGATAGAGTCCTGATTTATTTCGCACAGGTTCAAAAGTACCTGTAATGAAGTAGATGGGACTGTTAATTAGCAGTCCTACTATAGGAGTAGCATGGATGTCTCGGTCGTGCCTCGTTGGTTGCTTTCAAATGGTGGCTCATGTCAGGCGTAGTTGAGTGCATGGGGCCCGTTCTCTCCTCAGCCAGGTTCTTCCGTATCTACTGTGAGAAAGCTGCAATTCTTAGCTTGCTTGTCTTTTGGAGTGGTTGAGTGAGTACATGAGTGGTCAAGTGCATCTACATGCGCTACCTCCATGTGGTCGGTGCAGGGCCTCTTGAGGCAGCGAATGGTGCACTGGATATTTTGTCAAAGGTTGGAGCAAGAATTATTTGAGATCACCGAGACAAATTTAAAAGATTGGCCATGCGGGCCCACAATACAATTAAACAAGTAACGTTGCACGTTGAGGATGTTTCCTTATTTGGTGTTGACGGTTTCACTTCCGTAGCTAGAATGCCGCGTGCTGGCATGCCAACGAGTGATCGTCTTCGTCTTACATTGGATGGTGGCTTACCCGCAACAGCTCAGGATGACGATAATATTTATTTCTTAGCCCAACTTGGCCGAGTTACTTCCTTTGTTTGGGTGCATGAAGCCACTCATGAGAAACCCCTTGGCAGTGAGAGCAAACCCCTTGCTCCACAGACCGAGCCTCAGGATACTTGTGAGATTGAGGCAAACACTATCCCGACAACCGTGGCTAAAAGACAGCAGACGACGGGTTGTAATCCGCTGCAGATGGGTTGGGAATGTCCACACGAAACAACCGGTGCTGAGCTCGCTGCGTGTGTTTCAGCAGAGACCACAATGTCGTTAGTGACAAGCTGAAGCAAGATGGCTCGGCCAATCACTGCCCTGAGCATTAGGTGGCGGTTGCTCATGAGCACGTGGCTTCGAAGGGATGAGTGCAGAGCATGGACTGGCCAGGTCATTCACCCGGATGTGGGTTTGACTGCAGCACGCTGAATTTCACCCAGAGCTCTCTGCCCTGGCCGGGCGCATGTGGACGAGCCACAACAAACGTGGGCTGTCTTGCAAAGGTCATGTTGCTGCCCTTCCCATGTCATGTCCTCTTCATGTTCCTCAACGAGACCCTGCTCGCCCCCTTGTTGCGGTCTTGTGGCTGTTGGCTGGGTGCTGATGGGTTGCCACCAACACCCCTTCGTCGCTCGTGATTGCTGCACGTATGTCTGCCTGGATGATAGATCCTTGACGGCCAGCAGTGTTGAAAGCCTGAAGCTTGAAATCCAGGTTTGGCAGACCTGGAGCGGGAATGTTGGGCTCCTTGCAACCGCAACCTTGTCTACAGCCCGAGTGGCTGCTAAATGCCTTAACCATGGCATGGTGCGCCGCGACGTGTTGTTCCTTGGTGTGGGAAGCCGTAGTAGGCGTGTGGAACTGAGGTCTGGCAGAGGACTTGTGACCAGGCCCAGGACTTCCTCCGAGAAGGCTGGCGCCTCTGGTGATGGCACAAGCTTTGTAGGAACCTACAGGCATGACATTTGACGAGGTCGGTGCTGCATCCCTCTCACGGAAAGATTGGAAAAGCATCAAGAAGTTCATTTCTTCTGATGCCCTGCTCGAACGGCGGCTCTTGGAGCTACTGTCACTCCTGCTTAGTTTCAGCATGATGACTGCTGTCTCTTTTCGACCCGCTGCATGTGGTGATAATGAGCTAGGCAGCTAGGCACTCATGATCACGTCTTCCGGCGATGTCCGCATTCGCCCTGACCGGCTTGACGGCCTTCCAAGCGTTTCGGTTGGCAGTGCCAGGGCACGTCAATCCTTGAGTACATGAGCCAGATCCAGACCCACATCTGGTCAGGTGGAGTCGGAATCACTAGCTGAAGTCTTTCTGTCAGCTGATACTAGGGGCAGTTCAGCTGGCCATCTTCCTTGTGCTGTCGATCCGGCGGCAGTTCGATCAGGCAGTCTCCGTGAAGGACACACGGCATGTCTATGACAGAGACGCTATTCAGCTGTGGATTAGTGCGTGGAGGCCAAAGGAAGCCTACGGTGGACTGCGCGGGTGCAGAGCGCATTCGCCAAAAGCTGTAATTTTTGATCAGAGTTTTGAACGGGGTCTTGAGCCTGGAAGCCTTGCAAGCTCTAGGGTGTCCTAGGCAAATCATACGGCTTTGTTTGCCTACTTGGCTTCATCAGCACAGGTGGCTGCAATTGCATAATTGTTGCTTGCGCGAGCCTGCCTTTGCGGAGGGAAGCTGCCGAAGGCTGTGGCCCGTTTAGCACTGATGGGATTTTAGCAAGTGTGAGTGTTTCTGTTCGGAGTTCGGGGATTCCTCAACCCGTCACAGCCGTCTACCTGCATGACCGCAAATTTGCGAGCAGGTCTGCAAGAGTTGCCTTGCAAAGTCCGTCGCAAGTCGTCACGTTTGGATGACGGAAGCCACAGGGATTGGTCTTGATGAAAATGAGGGCAAGACCAAGTTACTTTGCAAAGGAGCTGCACGAATCAGGAAAGCCGTTGAAGAAGGTTCTGCCAAGTTTCTTAGTGATTCCGTCAGGGTTCCTGGGGTTGATTTTGTTAGCCAGGTCGCGGGTGTAGTTTACGGCTAAAGACAGACTTCGGGAGGTTGCATTTTTGGCAACCCAAATTTGCTTCTGCGGACTTTTTTTGGAGGATCCAACACTTGATTTTGCGATGGGCTGTCATCAGAAAAGCCTGTTGGGGCGTATGCCTCTTCGATGTCGGCCCTAGTTCTCTGACTCTTAGGTAAGAGGCGGTTGATAAAACAAATCCAAGTTGTAAGGTTGTTGCCTTATAGTCAGTCTTGCTTGCTTCCAGACGATGCGTGTGTTCAGTGACCTTTAATGGTGCGATGTTCTAGGCAACTGGCATCACATGTGTTGGGAGTGTTGTGGAAGTCCATTGTTGAGTTCTCGCCTGCCCTGCGGTCGTTTCCGGCGCCGGGGATGGGTCGGCTAGGCTTCAAACGTACCTGTGGCGAGGTAGACGGAGTCTTGATTTGGTTGTCGCGGTCGCACATGTTGCGGTCGTTCGCATGGGACCCCGTTCTTGCTCATCCAGGTTCCTCCCTATCTGGTGTGAGTAATAGGGGGTTCTTAGCTTGGTTGTTTTCTTGAGTGGATAGGTACATGAGTTGTCAAGTGATGCCACAACTTTTTGTTTCGGGCATCGTTGTCACTCTCACGTTAGATGGCCGCCCCCTTTTTGAAACGAGGGTTCGCAGAAGTGTCCTGTCCATCATGGGGCTGTCGGCATCTGAACAAAGTTAGTTCGTCAACAGATTTCATGTCAGTTCTTTCTTGCCAGGCTCCTCTGTGTCTGGCTGTGAGAGTGGGAGTTTTCTTTCACATGTCGTTTGAGGCTCTTTCTCTCTTTCACCCAGGCTCTGTCGTGCTTGGTGTGCTCGAGTTTAGGCCTCGTTGGTTGCCGCTTGTTTGGTGGATTTTAGGATGGTTGTGCACATGAGTTGTCAAGTGTTGCCTTTAGTTCGTGCGGCTGGCTGCGCTTATGCTCTCATGTCATATGGTTGCCCCTCCTTTTGATATGAGGGGCTCACAGTGGTGTCCTGTCCATATGGGGGCTGCCGGCACCAGAACAAAGTTAGTTAGTTTTAGACAGATTTCAGGTCACTGGTGTCTTCTGTAATATGGCGATCGAGTCTGCGCGTGCCGACAAGGACTTGAGCTTGATGTGCTTGATATCTGGCAACCACTTAGTGCGCATTGTTGCAGGACATTGCCATCATGCAGCAAATCCACAAGCATGAGGCTGCCCTGGGTCAAGCTTCGCATTGGTGCTTCTTTACTAACATTATCCCGTGCGGTGCGCAGACACTTGAGTTTGCTTGGAGCCGAATTTTGTGTCAGGATTGCATCCACAACTAGCGTCCGTGCATGTTGCCCCCATGGTTGTTTGTCCCAAGCAGTAATGAATTTTCACAATGGGCCGCACACGCTGCTCATTAATTTTGTCAGTGAGTGTTTTCGCACAGGCGCAAGTGGATTCCCTGCGAGAGATCTTCCACGAAATTGATCTGGCTTCTTGTCTTGGTGCTAGCAGTCTCCATTGCTGCAATTGTTCCTTGTTGCTAGTTCTTGCAAGGCATAGCATGAGTGTCTTCGCATGAGATCGGTACTATGCAGTGTTGCGGTCAATGTAATGAATGGTCGGTCACTCGGCAAATTCGGGCAGCATCGATGGGCTGATGGTTTCGACAGCACATGAGAGTGGAGCTGCGCGCCTGTGATAGCGACGATGGAACATCTTTTAAGTTGTCCGCAGAAGACGCAAGCTGTGTGTTCTTTGATTCCAGACATATCAGTGACAGGCATCAACATGAAGATGGGCAACTCCCACAAAAATATCAGTTTGCATGTGATATGCCATTGTTCTAAGCCCTATCCAAACAGTCTCTGTAGGTATACCGCGTAGTTTCTGGCCAAGGATGGATCCAACGTGATCACCGTTGCAGAGCTTAAGGAGATGCAGTTAGCGATAATAATCTTGTATTATCCCAGCTGTTCAAGCACGTGCGCCATGGAACGTGTTCCTCTTCATATCGAAAGGTGTTGCAGCATTTGCTTCTAGTCTCCGTGAAGATCCATTGCAGCAGCTCGGCCCACGCGAAGGAGGCGATGAGGGGCCAAAAGATGTCCAGCTTCATGCAGTCGAAGCTGGCATGAGTTGTATCCAGAAGACTCGATTGAGAATTTCAGGCTTCGGGCATATCGAATGGAAGATGGGTGACAAGGTTAGGGTCGAAGTTTTTTTGTGGACATGTTTATGATGGAAGTCCCCGAAATCTTTGACATCCGACTAGTGAATTGCAGTTCGCGCCGCCCGGAAGTCGAATGGTTCGCAAAGCTAGTGGTTCAGGACCATTGTGGGTACGCTAGAGGTTCTGAAGCAAAAAGTGGAAGTGTTAAAAACCACGCCTGCACCTGGGTCTTTCGAACATTTGGCATGACATGGTACTGTAATTTCTTGTTTTACGGGTTTGCACGGGTACACTTTCTGGCTTTAAAACGGAAAGGCCTGTGTTGCATCCAAGTCACATCTTAGCATCCACTGCCTGGCCCACTGTGCCAGATTGCTCTAGCCCAGGATGGACATCTCCACCAACGATGTCTTCACCCTCTTCATGTGCCTTTGCTGCAGCTGCGTTCTTTGGGTTCCAGGGCTCCGGGCTCTTACTTCACGACTTCTCGGGCAAGCTGCCAGGCTAGATCTCCTATCGTTGAGCTGAATTGGTTTGGTATTATTTTCAGATGATATAGTCGTTACCATACCGCTAGTCCTCCTCTACCTGAGAAGGCTCTCGAGAAGAGTCAGCAACAGCAAAGGGAAGGACGGCAGTAGCTTTGCGATGAAAAGATCACCCAAAGCGTTTACATTGCTTTTTGTCATTTGCTGTCCAGGGCTTTCACGTGACGACTTTAACTGGGAGGAATTTGGCGATGGTGATTACGATATAGTCAATAATCGTGTCGTCACGGGTTCTCTTGCCATTGTACCGCTGCTGTCCCTTCAGTACAAACATTCGTTCGAACCTTGATAGAATGCAAACACCCTATACACAGGGACGTCGTTTTCGCCGCGAGGCATTGGCTTTTTACAGCTTATGAAGTGCCGGCTTTTCGATTGTATGATCTTCCTGGGTGTCTCATTCACCGTCCTAACTTCCCTTTCCGTTGATCTTTTTTCATGGCGGCGTCGCAGGATCACGAACCTGAAAACCCCACTGCAAGCAGGGTGATCGATGCAGATGGCAGCGGCGAGATCACGCTGGAGCGGGTTTCGGGGTGGACGGCCGTAGAACGATAGAACTGGATAGCGGGCAATCTTGCTCCTCCTGCATTGCTGCGCAGCGCGCGAAATCCAATTTCCTGCCCCGTTCTGCAAGGAGGACGCACACGATATGTAATTTCACAGACTCCCCTTCCGTCACGTTTCCTACCGTAGTTTTCAGCACAAGAGGCTGATGGAACGATGCGGATGTGCATGCTTGCTGTAGAGACTCATGGAGCAGCAGAGCCGCAAACAGTCGAGAGAGCAGCAGCAAACACAGTCAGTCGCTAATGCAAGATTCAATACGCTACATGTAAGCTTCAGGGCTCCGGCCTTGACAATGACAAGCAAGCCATCTTTGCCTAAGAATTTGAAGCCTGCACGCTGGAGCGCAATGCCTAAATTCGGAGTCGCAGGAAGAGTTCGTCTACGGCTGCATGCAGCTGCAAGGTCCTGCCAAGGGCCTGCAGATTGCAGCTTGGGCGGACAGGGGATAGTGATTTGGATTCAAGGTGCAGCGAGGTAGCATCCGACCGAGCGGATGTACTTGCAAGCATAGATAGTCTGAGTCCAAGTTCTTGCTTTTCGGACTCACTCGAAGTTCAGACTTCAATCGTCCAGCTGAGTAGACCAGAGCTGTGCAGATGGAGTTAGGGGTTCTCCTTTTGCAAGATCTCTTGCGTGCACCGAAGGTTGAGCCATCCCAACTCTGCTCCGAGAGCCCGTCTGGAGCAACAGCCAATGTTCAGGCAAGGATGAGCTATGAGAACACAGTCATCCGGAAGGACCATTACAGCCAAAGCACTTCTCGCGTGATTGCCTCCACTGCTCGATGTTCCTGTTCGTGGTTTCCCTCCAGCTCCCCAGACCGAATCATCCATGCAAGGGTGTTTCCTACCGTTCAAGTTGTGTTTGCCTGTGTGCGTGTCTATGTACGTCTAAGCCTGTTGTTTCCAGATCGGCACATCCGGTCGCTGCAGATTCATGCCTAACTTGTGTTCTTGAAATTTGAGCTCGTACCTTGCAGTGGGATTTTGATGCCGCCCCCACATGCACCGACAGAGCTGCAGGTGACCGGGAGGCCTTTGTCAGGATTTGTGTGTTTGACGAACTTGTCTGAGTTGCACTATGTATTGCGATGCGGCAAGGAGCTCAAGCAGCTTCGAGCAGATGTGAAGAAAGTCTTTTACCGCACCTTGTCTGCTGTTGGAGCCTTTGCAAATCCGCAAATCCGTTCAACCAGTGTCCGTGCTTTCAGGTTCCGATGCTTGACAAGCCTCTTTGTGCAGCAACAGGGTCGAGGTTGCCAAACATTTCAAAACCAAAGCCCAGCCTCCAGCGTAAAGCGAGGCCCTAAGTCTACCCTAAATCTACTATTATATCACCTGATTATAACGAAATCGTAACATAGACTGAAACATAATATAACATAGTATTATGGCTTTATATGAAATGATATGATATGACAGCATATAATATCGAGTCTATAAGTCTATACATGTAACATACGTGTACATATCAACATAAGCATGGCATACTAAGATCGACTTACTGTATTATACTATACCATACCATACCATACCATACCATACTATACTATACTATACAATACTATACGATACCATATTCTACTATGCCCTACTGTACGCCATACTGTACTTTACTATACGATAGTAAACTTATTCTAGACCAGACAGGATTAGACTAGACTATACCATACTATGATATGACATCGTACAATATAGCATCGCAGAATATAGTTTAAACGACTGGAATGCAGTATAATGCTATACAAATACCTTTAATGCCCTATTCACACAGTATAACAGAGTCCAGTAGAATATGATGGAATTTCTAGAATGCAAAATATACTACAATGTCACACGAAAATACCATGCAATACAGTACACATATTCATCTGCTTTTGATAGAATATAGTAGCAGGCACCAGAAAAATTAGTAACAACTCGCCAGAAGCCGGCCTCAGGCTTGGAACAAGTGCGTACGGTGTCTAAAGAAGCAGGGCACTCGGATTCCGGATCGGAATAGGAAGGGAAGAGTGGGAAAGTCAATCGCAGTCTGCGGCAACCTACTAGTTCGGGACATTTGGCTTCTTGGACTTGGTAAGTTAGATGTTTCTTTAGGGGTTGAAAGAAGGTGGTTCGAGCTTTTTTTCACTGGATTTTTCAGGGATGTGGGGTCGAAGAAGCTAGGAAAGTCGCCCGTTCCGAGGGCCTATTCGGTGCTTCTGTGGCTTGCGTTGGGACGACTCGCAGGGCTCCCCGAACTCGTCAAAGCAATCTGACCACAATTCTTGAAGGTACAAGAGTTTCGCATGCTGTGCTTTAGCGATGAGTCGTGCCGCAATGCCTGCTGCCTAGTGAAAGTAAGCTCAGCACCGGTTCTGACCCATCAAGCTCTTTGCCAACAACTGACATCCCGCCACATCCTGCGAGGTGCGGGAGAACACCAGATTTAGGGGCAGAGCGCATTCTGAGAGTTTGTGAGTTTCCGCTAGATGCCCAAGCAGTGCCTGAAACTCGGACATATTTGTCTTTTATGCATACTCTCATTCTCTGTATTTATTATTGACACAGATTCCTATTTTTTGCTTTTTGCCACACGCTGTTTTAAAACCACAGACACAGACTCACTCTGCGGCCTGCAGTCTCCGACTTCTCAGAGCCGAGTCCGAGCGTACCGCTCGACTGAGCTTCCGCCTGCAGGATATATGTATATATATGTGTATACATATATATATATATACTTAGTTATTTATTTATGTATATATATATATACACATATACATATATACATATATACATATATACATATATACATATATACATATATACATATATATATATACATATATACATATGTATACATATATACATATGTATACATATATACATATGTATACATATGTATACATATATACATATGTATACATATATACATATGTATACATACATACATACATACATACATACATACATACATACATACAATCTGTGTATATATATATATATACATAAATTGTTAGAATCATGTACTGCTAGTACCGTTGTCATGCACATTATCACAAGATATCACCATCATTGCTATGGTCTCAAGGATATGGTCAGACTACCAGCATCACGATAAGTGGTTTAAGATGTCGGTCCTGGGTCCGGTCGCCGGCGGAAGTGAGCCATGCTCCAGTGTCTTATGGCGGGTATGTAGAGCGCTGCTTTGCTCGGGCCGGGGCACCTTCGCTTCCAGTCATTATGATTTTAGATACTCGTATGTGTGAGGTCGGTTGTGTGATGTCTTCATGCTCAAGATGCTGGCAAAAAGACCTTCGATGATGGCCCAAGCAGAGGACAAGACGTGGCGTGCTCATGTAATCCATGTAATCACGCAAATGGTTGTCGCTGCCGGGAAGCGGCCAGTCTCCGTAGCATCCTTGGACTCGCAAAAGAAACAAGCGGTCGGTGTGTTTATTGCGATAAATTACCATTGCTGTTTTGATTTAACAGGATCGGTATGGCTGGAGCTCGCATATCTGTGAGCTCGTAGAATTATATGGGGCCCAGCCAATCTTAAGAAACCTCCACGCCGAGAGCCCGAAACTCTACAACTTAACCTTTTTTTTTGGTCGTCGCCTGACCGGTTCGTTGTCTCTCAGCATGGTCGATGTGTACATGTATATATATATATATATATTTATATGTACAAATGCAATACATAAATCACCAATTTTGCTATTGCCTCTTGGCGGGATTGTCCGCGTATACTTGCACTACGTCGCTAGGTTCTGCATAGAGATCCGCTTCAAGCCAACATGCATGATATGGGTATCATGTTGTCAAACAGCCACTTCCCGGGCACGACAGCTTGCACGAAGCCAATGGATGCTTCGTTTTGCCCGACGATGTAGTTTTCGATGGCTGCAGGAAACAATGCAGCAAGTTTCACACACTGTGTTTCGCCTGCGGTCGCATGCATCATAAACCCTGCAGTGACCTTGCTAGTCATTGGTGTCAGTGCGATTCCGTGAGGCACAGATTACGGCTTCGCCCTCGTATCCTTAACACCTCTAGCATCCGACCCTATGTGACTTCAGTGTCTCGGAGAACTTCGGTGGTCTTTTCTTTCGGGACGAGGTCTCACAGGGCTCTGGTAGACGAATAGACTTTATAAGTGGAGTTCGACCTGCAAGATCTCAACCCTTTTTGTTCTGCAGTGTTTAGTGCTTGGCATCCTAGTTTGGGCCCCAATTCCCAGACGTAAGTTAGCTCCCTTGGCCTCAGCTCTGATGGTATTGGACCATTTTGCCTTTCCCTTGCCTGCAGCCAAGCTCGACCTCAAGGTCCGTAACCTGAACGAAGAGTACGGCCTCGGACCTGGAACCCTGAAATCTGTAAACCCGAAATCCAGAGCAACCACCCTTAACCCTGTGCCTTTGTTGCAGCCCTGAGTGCTGCTTCGTCCTGCGAGAAACTGTGCTCATTCGCCTTTCATGGATTTCGGAGGATGACAGGCTGAAGTTTCCTGAAAGTCCTATACTAATCCTGCACTCCGGACCTGTATGCAAGGCCTGATGGGGCATACGGCATACCGCCTTCTGGCATCTTTCTCCTGTCTGGCTAAGTCTGACTCTGTCGCAAAAGCGCTCACGGTCAGGGGTACAAACAGTGCGCCGGGGGCTTCAAGGTTGTCAGGGCCGCTCTTGATCACAGCTTCAGGCTCCGACTGTTCTGACACCAACTTTCGCATTCCGTCATCAGAGGCCGAACTGGCAGCAGCATGCGCGTGCAAGCAGTAACTGTGGGCCAACTGAGGGAGTGTGCTCGTTCCCGGACTCGTTCCCTGTTGTGTGACAGCGTGGTGTGCTTCCTGCAGCCACTGAGGCCGTCGGGGTATAGTACTTTCCGGACCATGAACAGCATGTATTATGTGTACTGCATGTGTAGCTTTCGAGAATCATCTTCGATCCATATCGCATCTCACAGTTTGAAATGCGCTGCCCCTGATACCACGTTTTCAAGGGGACGGTAACCAGCAGGAATCCGACATAAGCCGACACTGCAGAAGCGGGCAGAAGGTCGGAGGAAGGCAGCTCCCAGTCCTTTCCCACTTGAGCAGCATAGCTGACCAACATAGGGGGTCTTTTCTTGAAATTCTGTGCCGAGTCTTTCAGTCGTCTGTCTCTGAAAGCAAGGCACATACTAGCCATGGAGGACTTCCCACCGATGGATGAATGTGAACTGGACCATGAAAGTATGGGCAGTCCGAGCTTTCCCGACAGGCCTTGGATCTGAGTTAGGGTTTCCAAGGGGGCGTGGGGCGTTTGGATCCTTTGGGAAGGGGGCCTGAAGAATTCACAGTAGGATGCTTTAGGCTTCCTCATCAAGTTGTACCCCCAAGCCCTAATTCTAATTTCATTATTGTTTTAAAGTCCTCGCAGCTTTATTACATCACCATATATTGTTATCTTGTATTATGTGTATGTATGTATGTATGTATGTATGTATGTATGTATGTAGGTATGTATGTAAGTATGTAAATAAGTAATGTAATGCACGTATGTATGTCTGTCTGTCTGTCTGTCTGTCTGTCTGTCTGTCTGTCTGTATGTATGCATGCATGNNATATATATATATATATCTACATACCTTACATAAGCATACGCATACGCATGCATGTGTTTGTTGTTTCCTTTTTGCTCCCCGTCTAAGGGGAGAAGAGATAATCGTAGTCTCGATATGCAGCCCTTCTTCCGCATTTCAGAAACCATAAATCCCAAACCCAAATTCACGCAGTGCAGGCAATCTCTCCGGAGATTCGTCGAAAATGAGTTTGCGAAGCAGCAGCTTGGATGGGTGAGGACCTGGCCAGGCACAAGCTCCAAGCCTAGGCAGTGATTTCAAGCGGGAAGTAGGCATGGGGTGGAGAATATATGGGCTGCTGCTGTTCAAAGCATGCTAGTTCTACCTGTCGGAAGTTAGAGAGAGACCTCGAAGTCTCATTCCCGTAGATAGGAGTGGAGGAAACAAGAGGATCATGCGCGCCAGCTGGATTGTGTCTTTCACTCAAGATCTTGAAGCCAGAGTGCTGCTCGAGTTCGGGCTTCGATCCGAGTTTTAGTCTCTGAGAGATAGTTTTCCTAGGCCTGCACATGAACAAATAAGAGCGACCTAAACCATCGTCCAGAGGATTGTAAAGCCTCCTCAATGGCTTCCATGGAGGATGTCAAAACGGGGCTTCTGTCGAATCTACTTGCAGTCAGCACTTGCAGCAGTAATGGTTCACTTCCAAAGATCTTACCTGCGAGTAATTCGCACAGATCGCCTTTCGACATGACCCAATTCAAAGGGCTCCCTTCTTCGTATTGCACCGGATACCGTTTAGAAGTTTAGGTGTGTTTTCATTGTTGTCCACCCTTTGCGGTTTCGTCCTGATTGCGGTGTCCGAGACTGATCTTGCATTGTTTGTAGATGTCGGATCCGAGGACTCGGGTTCTGAATTCCATGGCGAGCCAAGTGACGTTGACAATCCAGGACACAGGGCTTGGGCGCGCAGGGGGGTGGCGTGGGTGCGCCCGGGGGGGGGGGGGGGGCCCACTGCCTGCTATCATTCTGTTTCGGCTATGTTTTATAACCAAGATTCACGGTAGCACTAGCTATCTAAGTCCTTGTTGTCACAAGCTTACCCGAAAACCCTAGCCCATACCCAGATCCTGGTTTGTAGCACATGACTTTGGGGGCATTATGTTAATTGCGGCTCGGATCCCATTGCAAGAAAATGTCCACGACCATGGTCCGCAATTCAGGGCCTAGGCTTATGCATGACGTCGCTCGAGGAAACCATCCAGTCGGAGCTCGCGCGAGCGGAACGGGAGCACCGAGAACGAGAGCCAAAGACGGTGAGGCTGAAGTTTGCCTTCCGAAGATTTGGGGCTTTACAGAGTGCATGGGTTCAGGGTGTACGAGCACCATCTCTAGGCAGAAGTCGAACTCCCATGCTTGCCGTTGTAAGTACGTGGACCAGCCATTGCTCACCCCTCCACAACTGCTCCTCGTACTGCTGCTGACGAGGATAAGGAGGACGAGTGCCCGAAACGAAGAAACTACGAACACCACTGCTATAGCATGACACAACACCAATATCAGGAGTACTGTTGCTGGTGTTGTTGTATTTTCTGCACGACTACAACCACCACCACCACCA
>CAJNDV010015692.1:28339-43136 GCA_905221635.1 Symbiodinium sp. CCMP2456 | reverse complement strand
GTTAATTGAGCAAGGCTCAAGTGTTTCTTCCGATTAGAACGGATGCAAAACCAGATTCTGGTTTGGGTTCTGGGTGGTTTACACATACCACCAACAAGCACAATAAGTAGGGGTCAGTATGTGTGAAGTGCAGAAACCACTGTAAATACCGAGGGTTTCTGGACCTCGGAGAAAGCGTTTGGAGACATAAGATGTGGACGAACAGATGGCAAGAAGGCTGGGCTGGATCATGGGGGGGGGTGTGACCTATTATTACTACTACTACTACTACTACCACGACCACCACAACCACCACCAGCGACGACGACGACCACTAAGCTACCGCTACTACACCGGCGGCTGCTGCTGCCACTGCGACCACTACCGCTACCGCTGCACATCGCAACAGGCGCACGCATCGTGATACTGAGTTGCCTGCAGCTGTTCTGCCCGTAGAGGCGGGTTTTGATCATAGTCACTGCTTGCACACATGCGACAGGATGGAGCTTGCGGCCGCTGAAGCCAAAGTCCGAATCCAGAATTCGGAACCCTGCCACAGCATTGGAAAGGGTCACGGAAACCTTTCGCGGGCCCAAGCTTTCTTTGGTCTTACCGCTTGGAAATCATAGCAGCAGCCTGAGAAAAAAACACAGACTTCAAGCATGCCGACAGCCTGCCTTTTCCGTCGCCTCTGGAGCATCACCAGCTTCATCAGCGTCATCACCATCAACATGCCACCACCACCACCATTATCTCCATCATCACCATCATAGTCTTATAATCGAGATTACTGCGAAGAAGAGTTTGCAGGCTCATCATGTTCTTCCTCGAAGTTCATCTGCATCCCGTTTCTGTCCTCATCCTGTCGTAATCTTGAAACTCCTACTGCTCATCCAAGTTCTCGTCGTGGCGTTTGTAGGGTTGGGGGTTTATTGACATTGAGTCGTTCGAGCATGAACGTGTGGCTTGTGGAGTGTCTAGAATGTGTGGCGCCGTGTCCATGCATAAAATGAATCCGATCAGAAGCTTCAGGATTCTGCCGGCACCACAGCCAGCGGTGGGATGCAGCATCCGTCTGTCCACAAACATGGCTCGCTTCGGCCTCCATCCCCGTCACCGCCGAGGATGAGGGCCCCTTGGAGTGAATCCGTTTTTCGATGCATCGGGCTGCAGCCTCTCCTCGTCAGAATGATGCCCCGACGTCCGGAACATACATATTGTGGCTTTCAGAAGAGGTAGCAAGCTCATGAGAATGCGCAGGAATGCAGTACGAGCCTGGACAGTTCTTCCCCTGCCCGCTGGGCCACCACTCTAAGAGCTCTCTGTGGTTGCTTGGGGACATGGGCCTCCTCTGACGAAATTGCACACTGCAGGAGATCTATAAGCTAGGGATCGCATTTGGATTCCGTTCGAGCTCTGTCGTTTGGGGTTCTGCTGGGAGCCTGAAGGGGTGCCTTTGTCTGTGCACTGCCAGATCTAGAAAGAGGCTTTCTCAAACGGTTCTAGAAGTTGAAAGGTCTGCACAACTACATCCCGCCCACTATAGAAGAAGAAAGTTTTTGTGTTCCAAGCCATGGTCTGCCGCTTCGCGAACTGAGGACAGAGGCGGGTTCCACGAGGAGCGGGTCAGTGAGGATTGAAGGTCAAAGCGCATTTCGCCAGACGATGCCATCCATGTGAGCACTGTCCTAGGCTTCTAGCAAGATCAAGGATTTCAATCCGAATCCCTGCGCTTTGAAACGAAAGCTCTTTAACATGCCTCGGTTTGCACAATAGTTTGAGATAAGGTGTAACGGACGAACGCCCTGAACGAAAACATGTCAAGTGACTGCTCGGCAGGACCACGTCAATCCGCGGAGGAGCGACATGGTCAGCATGCGTTCATCCATTGCGGAGAGCATGAACAGCTGGGATTCCATCTACCAGCCGCCCAGACAGAAACCAGTCGATGTCTGCGTAGGGCTTGGAGATGCCCCTGACAAAAGCAACACAGTTATATTGGCAAGTTCATTCGACTCGTGCAGCCATCAATCGCAGCAACAAGTGATAGCAGAACACGACGTCCCGCAACTGCAGTCGAGGGAGGGCTCCTTGCAGCTGCTTGAGCAGTCAGCCGCATAAGCATTATATATCTAAGCCACGAGTTGCAGAGACAAGGCCGTTCCAGTTAGCCACCAATCACATCTGCGTCGGGTCATTTATTGCGTGCCACATGTCGACCTCAACCTGAGGGAAGTTACCAGAATTGCTTTGTGAGAGTTGTAAGTGGTCCCTTCGGTGCTTCGGAGAAGCCTCCCTGGGCTCAGGCACAAGCAGTTTCGCGACTCCAGGCGGAAGGCCCAAATTTCGCCTGCGGGTGCTGGGTGTGCGGTACCTGTTCCCTCGCCGGCCTGAGATCCTCCGCATTCTGGGTCGGGCTCGTTTAGAGGTGTCCCAGGAAATCCAGGGGCCTTCTGGGTAGATAGCCGTGCACTTATGCACGGTGGTATGTGGGGCGTCTTGGCTGAAGCAGCAGCCGGGAGAGACAACAGGGACTGGTGGAGTTGCACGTTGACGAAGCGAGCAGCTTTTCTCCCGGCCGGTCCACACTTGTGTTGTCTTGCACGGTTAGCCCATGATGTCTCCCTAAGTCCAGACTAAACCGGATTAGCTTGACAGCTCAGAAAGAAGCACACGGTCGCGTCACAGGTCGTGGAGGCAGCACGGAAATTGACAGCCATCCGTGGAAACTCCTTCGTGCTAGGCCCGGTGGCTCCGGAGAGGATTTGAAGTTTCTGCGGGGCTGAGTTTGGTATTCGGGTCTGTTCGTTGGCCGAGCGAGTCAAAGCCCTTATGAAACAGATCCATATTGTTCTGGGTGATGGCTGACACTTCAAAGTTAAGTGCGCGCTGGAATCACGACATGTTGACGGACTGGGCCGAGTGTGGAGCTCTCATGGGGTCGGCAAGCCGGATGCAGATGCCTTTCATGGCATCCATTGCACCGCAATATAAGTACTCCACAGAACCAGGTGATTTCAAGCAAGGCTTTTTCAATCCCAGACGGCAGAACCCGACGCCTCAGCACCGCACGACGCAGCCTAAACAATTAGGCAGCTTTCGTTCTGAGCTCCCACGGCCGAATCTGAGACTTGTATGTAGCATGTAAATGTAAAGTTAGGGCGAGCAGTAAATTATCCCGATATGCCTAACATCACGAGGTCCTGCGCCCACTGACTGATCACGTCTGTCTTTCGGACCCATGTCCGGCGCAGGCTTTAGGAACCCACACGGGTTTTCCACTTGCCCTGTGGTACGAACAGCTTTCCACCATCTGCGATCTACCTGTCGTCTCCATTGTAGTTCCTTTTTGGGTGTACCTTATAAGATTCCTAGTATATACTTGGTTAAGCTATAAAAAAAAAAGGGAACTACAATGGAGACTACAGGTATAAATCAAAAGGGGAAAAACGCCGAGAGCCGAAGACGAAGCCGCTCGCGAGATGGCGAGCTCGACTCGGAGGCCCCGGTGCCTTGGGCCCGGCGCATCGTCCAGTCCTCTTGGTTTCGTGCCCCTTGCCTTTGCTTCCAGTGCCTTCAGGGACCCGGAATGACTCGAAGTTGAGGGGAGTCGGTGTTGTGTTGTGTTTCCTTTCACTTGGTCTTTGGACCTCGGCGGCTCTGTTCAAGATTTTGCCCGCGATGCAGACCCATGCCTAGGCAAGTGTTCCGGTCGTGATCCTGACGAACCTGATACTGCTCGGAGTGGAGGCGCACGGAAATGACACTGGTCCTGGTGGGTAGAAAAAGGCGGTGGATAGCTGCAGCATGGACCATTGCACTCGAAACAAGTCTATCCTGGATCTCGATCATGTTCGTGTTTTGGTCTTGCCAGTGTGAAATCTTGCGATCGGTCTTGAGGCCATCTCAGAAAATGTTAAGAACACACGCGAGTCATGATCCTCTTGTTCTCGTCGTGCTCAAGATTCACGTGCCAATGCCCTGTTGCTGAAGCGTTCAGAACTTGAATGGTGCATGCGCCCTGGTCCCGAGTGCGAACGCCGTAACATGGATTCGTTGCATATGACCGTGCCGGAGCTTCGACCATGACAACCCCCATGTCTCTGCTTCCTTCCGATATCGGTGTGCTTCAGAGCCTGGATGCTATTCCTGTTGCACGTCCAGGTGGATGCCTCAGCCGACCTTCCTCCAAATGAGCATCTCGAAGGTTTCTACACCGCGCAGCTTGCCTCAAAGAGAACTCTGCCATATCTAGAACTCAAGTCCATATGTGTGCTCAGATTCATGCATTGTTCAGCAAGGGGCGGTAAAGCATCCCTGAAGAAGGTACTCAAAAGATGCACAACACACGCAGGAACTTGGTCATCGTGTCCGTCTTTTTCGTCGAAATTCTTCTGAAGGTGAAGGCTTACGGCTGTGCCTTGGTCGCGCTAATTTGGTGTTTCAGGCGGGTGTTCTCAAGAGTGAGCCGACAGTGTCCTAACGGATGAACGTTATTGCCTAGCTACGTTTTGACTTGCGGGTCCGTGGGTGTGGCCGTCTCCGGCGTTGCTGCCGGAGCATTTACAGCTTGTGACACCGAGGGTACACGACTCCATGCAGTCTTGAAGTGCGCAGCATTCTAGTGTTCCAATAGCAAGTTGAACGCTCCGGTCCAAGTTATTTCCAACAATCCTCGACAGCTTATACACATCGAAGTGATCACACCGTCTGCCTCGTCGGTCCGAGGCCGTGAGATGTTCTGTGGCCCCGACAAATGGTGGAATTGGTCGGATGCTTGATCTGAACATATCTGAAGCATCACACACCACCCACGTAACTTCAAAAGCAGGTCTATCCTTTGCGCACTGAGTGATATGGCCAGAATCTCTTGCTACGGGCCCTTACACCGTCACTACTTCTGCTTCAGCTTGTCATGCGTCGTTGCCGTTGTAAAACAAGTGCCCCATTTCGCCATGTCAGCACCGAGCGCAGTTTCATTCAAGGAGCGCCAGTTTGGGGTTCTCATGGCTTGCACATCAGGCTCCGAAAACAAGTTCCTGCCCGACCCAGCCCTAAGTGGCACCCTTTGCTACTCTGCAGCTGCACAGCTGCAAGGATTTGTTGATTTTCTGCCTGTCCATCTTCGAGATTGTCGCAGAAGCTGTGGCATCCGTCATGCCCGGAGCTAAGCCGTATGGGAATGGTTCTAGTACACCAGTCCGACCTTGCAGAACAATATGGAAAGGATGCTGAAAGACGTCGAGAAGGGCTCTGCTGGTTCCTTCGCTAGCGCAAAGAGGACCTTTGAATTGGAGAGTGTGCCTCGATGGCCAGGGCTTTGGTGCCACGTGCATTAGACCTTGACGTATAGGCATGTGTGTAGGTGTAGCTGTGGTAAGTGTCGTAGAGGTATCTACCTATATGGGAGCCCATATATATATATATATATGGATAGGTAGAATGATAATGCATTTACATATATATATATATGTATATATATATATACACACAGAGATGTAGATAGTGTTATATTCTACGATAGTATAGTAGAGTGCTGTAGAATTAGTTGTGTAAGTATAGTATCGTATGGTATTATGGTGTAGTATAGTCGAGTGCAGTAGCAGAATACAGTATAGTATAGCACAATACAGTACAGTATAGTGTAGTCTAGTACAGTATCACATTAATTGGGCTTAGTATTATATTGTGCTTAGTTAGATCATATTATGTTCTCTTCTATTCTGTTATCTTGTATTGTATAACTTCAGCTGTATCATATCATATCAAATCATATCATATTATGTTTTATTATATCACAGTATATTGCATGTTGTGCTATGTGTGTGTATAAATTTTAGCATATCTATATGTGCATATAAACACTACATGTTCTTATACATTTACATACTTATATGTTTGCGCATGCATGCGCATTGATTGATCGATGGACGGATGGATGGATTGATGGATGGATGGATGTATGCATGGATCCATGGATCCATGGCTGGATGGATGTAAATATGTTAGTGCTTATGTAGGTATGTAGTTGTGATGTCTAGTTTGTCAGGGTATGTCTGTATGCATGCATGCATGCATGCATGCATGCATGCATGCATGCATTCTTTCATGTATGGTTGCATGCATGCAAGTTTGCATGTGTTTTGCCAATATATGTTCGCCTGTCTGACAGTTTGTCTGTTTCTGTATACACATGCACATACACATGTTCCAATGCGGACGAGCTCTGCATACAGTCAAGCCCTGAGGTTCGCTTCGGAGATGGATCCCAGCCAACTCCGCATGATGCGCGTCCCGGCCTGGCCTGGACAGGGATTTAAGGCTTGAAAGTACGTAAGTGTCAGCTTACAGCAGTCCGCGGAGACTTTTCGACTGGCCCAGCATGCTGCAAGCACGACCATGAGAGCCAAGACCTCCTGCGTAAGCGTTTGAGCGGATCTGTAAGCACAAACTCTCTGTTGCAGCAGCTAGGTGCCACGAAGGCTTCTTAAGATGATGCTTCTTTGGTCTAAGCAAGCGAAACGAAAGGAATTTCCTGCAGCAGTGTATTGCAAAACCAGCCATCCCTGAGGCAGAGACTCTGGAAAAGCAAACTCGCTCTACACTCCAGAAGTCTGTCGATGCCTCAACCTCGAAACCAGCAGTCCTACACGTCGTGCCTCCTCCATTTCTAAACCCCGTTCCGGAAAAGCAAGACGCAAGAGGCGAGTGTCTTTGCTTGTATATTTTTATGTACACTATACGTAGACATACATGTATACATGTATGTATAGCCAGCCAGTGACCGAAAGAGAGAGAAAGAGTGAGACGTAAAGAGCGAAACCCAACTAAACATACATGCATAAACATGCATGCATAATGTAGTTTAAGATGTTGTTGGTTTACTTGAGTTGCGATAACCAAAGAGTGTATGTGCATATTCGCATACACACACACACATATTTATATATATATATACACATATCTTTATATATGTATGCATACCCCTATATATATATATATATATGTATGTATATGTAGACAGAAACATATCACATATGCTACCCCCTGGGTTATCTACCTTTTTCGGGTGGAAATGACCGAATTGGCCCATTGCCCGGGCTGCGACGCATCCCGGATTGAAGATCTCACCGCGTAAATGCGAAGGTCCGGAGAGGATTGATTGCGATTGGTACCATGCCCCCCAAAATCCCCAACCACCATCGACTAGGACTTATTGTGTCAAGAATGCGATCGAAAAAGTCATCACGGTAAGCGCACCTGTTTAATGGTGAGATGCCTCAATACAAGTAATTGGAGGTTTCTTGAAAGGTAGGCGCGCCTTTTTCAGGGGTCCTTACGATAAGGATCCTACACTTTGGGGTTTCTGTAAAGAAGCCACTGGTCATTTTAAACTCCTAAACACGAAAGGTCGATTTACATATGTATATATATATATATACTCATGTGTGTGTATATATATATATATATATCCTATATACATTCGCCCTATAAAGTTGCTTCCCCCTTTTACTTCCGAAATATACACTATATCGGTGTCTTAAGGAAGCCTGAGAAATCGTTAACCCAAATAGATCTCTACAGAATCCTTCTAAATCTATTATAAAAACCCTGATAAATCCTACAAAGAACCCTGATAGAACCCTTCTAGAATCCTCACAAAAGCCTTTCTTGTATGCGCATGGACCCCTGCAAAGACGTACCGAGTCCCGGGTCTGTCAAGACTACACCCCTGATAGAACAGAAATATTAGGCCGAAAGCCTTTCCCTCAGAAATCCTATATGCCAGAACTTACGACTATGCGAGCGACCATGTTGGTGCATATGTAATCAACTACACATGATTTCAATTCGACAAGCTAGTTTGCTAATGTTTCGGTTGCTACTATTTGCGTATGTGCACGTGCATGTTTCATGCGGTACTGCAGCAACCCGTAATAGGCGCCAAATTATGCAACAGAGACGATCAAAGTAAACGCCACTCCGAGTCAAAACACAAGGAATCCCAAAACACATCGAGGCGGCAACACACGAGACTACTACGGAACCCGCCCATTGTACATATGCATATATGCAGCTCTTTGTCTTTTGGTGTTTTTTGTCTCATCTTAGTCGTCCTAGCTTCCTAAATGCGAGCTTCTTCCTGTTACATCATGAGTGTGTATGTCACCAGGTCTCATGCGTGACACGCTCAGGCAAGCACATCAATGCGAACATTACAGACGTAAGTACAGTTTTAAACGCATTGGGTTATAGTTACTTTCTTTATGTAAATTAAAGTGTTATAAGATTCCGCGTGTACATTCATTGCCATCTGGAATGTGCCTATATGCGTGTATATACACAGATGACCGGGTCAGCATTGGTATGTGTAAGTGGCGACATTGTATGACACTGTGTGCTTGATACTTGATGTCCATTTGCATCCGACGCACATGCAATAAATATTCTTGCAGACTTGATATCGTCGTTGCTGCGGCTGTTGCTACATGGTTGAGAAACAAAGATGTATGTCATATGTGTGTTAGGCGCAGCAACCCTGTATTTCCCGTGGCCAGAAAGATATTACTGTACTCAAACACAGTGCACTAGGGTTTGTCGGCTTCTGTCGTATGTGTCCGTGTATTATGCATTTCGTACAAGATACTGGTACATTCCAGTGGTGTTGATTTCTAATACCATACAGCCTTGCGTGGGCATCCCATATGTGAGAAACCTTAGTGCAGAACAACAATATAACAGATGCTAGAGTACATGCTTGTGTACGTGTTGAGGGCAATGAGAGCAGACCCGATGCATCCCGAGTCTTGCACTTCAACCCACCCGTGAGGAGGGCCGTCGGATTGAAGATTGAAGATGCCCTGGGAAAGTTGTCTGTTCAATCTTCAATCCGACAGACCCTATTGCATTCAATAGGCCAATTGAACTCAATTGGCCTCACGGGTGGATTGAACTTCAAAACTCGGGATGCATCCAGACTGCTCTTATTGCCTTAAACACGTGCGCGAGCATGTATTTTAGCATCTGTTGTATTGTTGTAGTTCTGCGCACATACGAGGGGTAAGGGGATATACACACATTGACATGATTACATTCATAACCGAGGATTCCTCCGCTTCGTGCGGGCACTGCGTGGAGTTCGAGTCGTGCGACTTCTTCAGCGCCTGGCTGGAATTGAAGGGTTCCGTGCTTCAGGTGTCGGGCTTCGACGTCAGGGTCTACAGTATTGTTTAGGGGCAAGGAGAAAAAATGGGAATGCAAGCTATCCCCAAACTTGCTCCCGGAAATGCCTTGCCAAAGGAACTTGCAAACAAAATGGGCCCCTCCCTTGCCCCCGCTCTTCCCTTCCCCCTCCCCGTCCCTTCCAAACCCCACTTGCCCCGAGCCTCCTTCCCAAACTATCGCCTCCCTCCCGCACCCGGTTACGGGCCTCCTTCCCAACGCCTAAACGACCTAAACCCCAACCCTTGCCCGAAGCCCTAATAACCCTGAACCCTAAGAGGAGATGCAAAGGGCAAAGTTTGGTTCAGGGTTGACGGTGCAAGATTTCGTCGAATTCGACGAAGGCCTTTGGCTCTGGGCCCTTTCCTGATCAGTTCCGATATTTATGGTTGAACGAAGGATTGAAATCCTATCAGCCATCTTTTCTCTTAATTCCTTTCTGGATCCCTTTCCGATCCTTTCTGTCCTTAATTCCAGCGCCCATGTTTGCTCAAGCTAAATCCTGTCTCCAACTTAGTATATTTGATTACTTGGAGCATTTCCAATGATAGCCACCAGCTGCCGATCATAGTATTAGGTACGGGTTTGATCCAGGCAGGCTTTGGCGGCTAGAGACCAGAGTACAAGTTCGCAAGGATTCAGATCCTTTTTTGGCGGCTCTCCTTGCCACGTCCGAGTGTGCCTGGCATGTGTACGGGTCGACGCTGGGAGCCTGCTGAAACTATGCGGGAGTATGTAATCTTTGTAGGCTTAGCATCGTAAACGAGTGGTCGATGAGGCCGTGGTTTCTCAGACATGAGAGCTGCACCCTGTGCCGAGGTATCTCAGTGCTCTCAGAACCATCGTCTTCTCCATCGTAAGCACGATGAGCTCGGTTGGATGGACGTCCTTGCTTCTGGTGGGGCAGAAAGCACAACAGCAAAGCCCGAAATTGGCCACGTAAGGAAAACATGTAGAATCCGGAAGACCCATAATGCCACGCAAGCCAAGTCGCACCCATCTGAGATGTCATTTTGGAGTGTCACTTGCGCTTGCACCTGACACACGTATGCAAATTGCTTGCTGCGTCTACGACTGCAAGTGATATGTCCAGTCTAGTATTTTATTATCCGTTTGTTATAGTATACTATCTTTATAGCATATGCAATGTTGGTAGTATATTTAATGTTGGTCATCAGGGCTGGATAGGTCTCGGTCCCCCCACTCTTGTCCCGATGCTCTCCGCGAGGTGGTTCTGTTCTATCTCTTTGGAGTCTTGCTCACGCAGATATCCACAGACCACTGCAGAGATCTGAAGTACACCACTGGTGAGTTCTGCGACGAGCAGTTGGACCGTGCCTGTGCTGATGTTTCGAGTCATGAGGGTTTCATGGCACAAAACACAGAATTACGAATTTTGATTTCATTTCGTAACACTCACCAAGCTACCCGTTTTTTTGCAATGTCTTCCGTGAGTGTTCTTTTGCAGAGTTTGTTCACCGGGAATTAAGCATCCGGGCTAGCAAGAGCCAGCGAGCAGCAAGACCCAGCAGCGGTCGTCAAGGCCCGAATAAGCAAGAGACACAATGTGCCTTGCGAGCGTTGCTAATAACACTTGCCATCACAGTTGCCCGAGCTAGAATGATGGCAGCCTACTCTCATGGTTCGGCCCCACACGACTGGCATCCGTTAATGCATTCAATTTGCCGATGGCGATAACTGTAGTCGCTCGAACTATGGAAAACATCATTACGGAAGCCAAGCCCGGGAATGGTCTTAGAGTTGTGTTCTTTTGGTTCTGTATGAATGTGAAGGCAGGATGTTGCAAGGACTGGTTCTGATCGTGGTACTTCAAGATGGGCCGTTTCAAGTCTTAAAGCCTGAACACCTCACCAAGCCCGAAGCCCTAGGATCTGAGCTTCCCTCGGTGGCTCTGGGTTGTTGAAGTTTTCTTTTGCGACCGCTTGCCAAAGCCCCTCGCTGTCAGGGTTTTGGTCCAGTGTTCCACAGAGCATGCTGACGCTGTTCCTGTCCATCACCAACGGCATCAGCTGGGATGAGGCAGGGTACACCTCTCCAAAACAGCGCTGCCGGAGCGCGTTGATTGACACCCCAAGCCTTGACGAAGCACTCAAGTTGAAGCAAAGCCACTGACCTTACCTTGAAGCAACCAGGCAGCTGCAGAAAGCATAGGTGCTTTTGCATTTCCTCAGTTTTAGCCAGTGAGAGTTCAGGATTCCCTGAACTACAGACTAAAGGCCAGACTCCTCCCATGCAGCGGGCAGAAAGCCCCCAAGCCGTCCAAGGGCCGTGCATGCTGAAAGCAGTTGCCATAGTTCCTAGCTTATGACTGTGTAGCTAAAGGCACAAGGCTTGTCCGCAACATAGCAAGCTTCCCATTACGTGTTAAGCGTGCCGCGGAGTCTGAGAGCGTTCCAGGCCCTACAGCCTCTCCGACAAATCTCCGACATCGCCGTTGTCGGCCTCCTCATCTACATCGCCGCCCGGTATCGGTTCATACTGTTTCTTCTGTCTCTACACTCCGCACCGCACAAAGCCCACTCGATCGCAGATTTGTGCAGTAAATTTCGGCGGACGTTCATTTTCCGACACGTTTTTGAAGCTACAGCATCGCATCGGATGCGTTGACTGCAAAAACACATTGATGCATCCGATTCATTGAAGTTTTTTGAGCAAAAAACGACAGACTGGTGTGCTGAAACATTTGTGTTCTGTCTTGTCGTTTATGCTGTCGGCCAATCGTCGGGTGGAAGTGACATCCTTCCCTCAAGCCATGGCCGAGTGCAGTACAATACCCGGCTCAGCAAGCTTCTTGTAAAAACTGTGTTCGGTGCCAGAACAACCTGTGTCGTGTAGTGTCGCGTAAAACAAAGCGAGTCAGGAATCAACCTTCGGAGTTGTCGGTCTGCGGCCTTGTAAAGACAGCCCTGAGCCTTGGAGCACGCATCCACCGGAGCGTGAGCCGTTTCCTCACCACGTAGAGCGAGCGCAGGTTGGCTTTCGATTTTTTACCCATTGATCTGCAATAACTGTGTGGACATCGAGCTCAGGTGATTACGGTTCTGGCCGTATTGAATGTTGTTTCGGCCTCAGATGTTATGAGGTGTTCGGCTGCGGGTGCATGGCATGCATAATATCACCTGTTCTGACCACAATAGTGCTTTCTGCATGCCTCTTGCTACATGCGTTTCGGTACGCCTTGTCTTTTGGTATAGTCATTGCAACAGCATCATCATGTTTCAAGCGCAAACTAGATGTAGTTTCTACGATCCGACAGCGACCACGTGTTCTCTTCTTCTTCATCTTGGAATTGTGTTCTTTGTCGTACCAGCACGTGAGCAACACCGCCGAAAATTTTCAGGTAACTGGAGTTTTCTGCAATATGGCGATAGAAAGTGCAAGAGCGGACAAGGACTGCCGTTGCCGCAGGCTGTTGTTTTTCTTTCGAAGGGAGTTCGTCAGGTGTATCATGTGAACTGATTTTGAATCGTAGCCGGCTTGGTGTCTGCCCATAGGTCCCATAGTAGTTCCTTTTTGTGTCTTATAGTTAGGATCCTATTCGGGAATCCCAGAAAGGAACAACTAGGGCTTAGGGGTGGATACTTGGGTTTAGGGTTTAGGGGGTTGTTGCTTTCTGCCGCGGTTCTGCTTCTTCAGACAAGGTGCCCCAACGATTGCTGCACTTGCACCAGAACCTGTGCAATCTGTGGGACGCAAGCAACAGCGAACAAGAGCATCCTTACTTGAACCGGGAAGCTTTTCTGAGGTCGGTATGACACAAACTACAGACGCTTCGAATGTGAAGGTACATTAGACATTGTGCTCGACTTCCATTGCATTTGTGCTTTTCGGCTGGGTTGCAGCATCCTGGCTTTTGCACGGAAGGACATCGCGACCATGCAGCAGATGCAAAAGCACGAGGTGCCCAGCAGTCTTACAATCGTAAGTTTGGATTTTCCCTTCCATCATTATGATTATGTGATTATGACTCTATTGCGAATCGTACCGGAGATTCCTACCGGTTAGTATTAATACTATTGTATTGATTTCGCTTGGCCTGCTTCTTTCGTAGCACTGCAGCATGCGCATGACGCTTGACGGAACAGGCGCAAGTGGAGGCTTTGCGTGAAGTCTTCCGTGAAATCAACACGGACCGGTGCCTGCCATGACCATGAGATCTTGACCTCATCCGTTGATTCAGATTTTGTGTTCCAGGTTTAGTTTTCAGCTTTGAAGTCCATCAAGTAGTTTAAAGACAACAGAGACGTTGTCATGTCGGTGTTTGCAGGTTTCTACATGTTATGTTTTGCATATGCCAAGTTGTATTATTCGCATGGAGGTACCGAATGCATGCACGTACGCTGTGTGTATTTCTGCCGGTCTGCCTGTCTTTCTGTATGTAGGCATGCATGTACGAGTGTTTGTATGTATGCATGCATGCTTGCATTCCTGCATGCATGTCTTGATAGTTGTGTGTATCATTGCATAACGCACAAGTTACTAGTAACGTTTCAGTTGCATTGGTGTTTCAATGTGTTAACACATTTAAATGTATGAAGGTCTTAGTGCTTCGGTGTGTCAATGGTTCATCTAGCTCATGTAGCAATGATTATCAATGCATCTGCATTGTGATGTATTAATGTAGCAATGTATCAGCATAATCATGTACTTAACAATACAACAATGACGCAATAGTGTAACAGTGCAATACTGCAACACTGTCATAACGTAATCTTGTTCTTGCACTCGATCAATAGTGTAATAATGCAATAACCCAGCATTGTCATAATTGTAATAGTCGAACAGTGCCAGAATGCAACCATGTCATCGTTTAACAATGTAGCAGTGTAATCAGTAGTAGTGTACTACTGTAATAATGTCTCTTGTGATGTAATGCAACTCATTGCAATGTAATGTAATGTATTGCGAATGTATCGGCCAGTCAATGTCAATGCTAATGTTGATGGTAATGCCAAAGTAAATGTCAATGCTAGTACAACGTACCGTGCTTTAACTTGACGTCATATTTATGTAAGGTAGAGCCTGGTATAGTATAAAATAATATAGCATTGCAATGTACTGTATTGGATTGCAGTGTAATTAGTGCCCATACTTGCTATGCACGCGCGTGTGCTTGCATTGATTGCATGTTCTTTTTCCATTGTATATACGGTCATGTACATCTTTCCGTCGTGACTCTTCGAGCTACTGACTCGGCCTAGATATCTTTATGGGCATGAGCATGCAGCATGCGTGTATTGTGTGCGAACCCAAGCCCCTTCAGGCTAAACCCAGGAATCTAAACTCTAAACCCCAAGACCCGACCCTTGAAGCTTGAAGCACGGTGAGCTCGGGGTAGCTGGGTCATGATGGTTGGGTTGTGTCTACGTCGCTTACATGGGCTAGAATCTCTGGACATGGTTCTACCTTTGAAGGTATTCTGGACCCACCGTAGGCTGAAGGAAAATGCCCGAGCACACGAACACCCAACCCGGAACCCTACTGACTACAGCACTATAGAGCCCTAAACCCTGAACCCTAAACTACTAATAAGATGGTATAGAGCCCTGAACCCTGAACCCTAAACTACTAATAA
>CAJNDV010015692.1:0-21460 GCA_905221635.1 Symbiodinium sp. CCMP2456 | reverse complement strand
CCCCCCCCCCCCCCCCCCCAATTTAGCGTGCAGGGCGATTTCGCGATCTTCTTAGCTAGTGGTACTTCTTCTCGTTTTCTAACCATCCAGTCCGATGTCCTGTGCTTGGAAGTATTTGGAAGTTGTCTCTTCGTCATGTTCGAGACGGAGAGAGGGTGGTGGGAAACTGTCAGGTCCGAAAGACTGTAGCTCTCGAAATCCGACGGGCATAGGCCAGCTATGGAGAGTAAGGAGAGCCGCCGCTCATCGGAGTTGTACATAGGTGTGGAGAGAGCGAGAGCGAGAGAGAGAGNNNNGGGCAACCCTCTTGTCCCTAGCCCTGGCGAAAGAAAGAGAGGCAGAGAGAGAGAGAGAGAGAACAAGGAGGAACCAGCACATGTGTCAAAAACCGCATTTAAAAAGACCATGGCGGGGGAGCAGACGTGAATCATGTTTTTTTAATTTACCCGTTGTAGGTTGCCTGCTACTTGGTCTTGACTCCCTGGCATGAAGCTGATACAGTAATTCAGGAGCAGGTGTTCCAAAGTCAAAGAGTCACAACAGGGGAACATAGGGAACTGTGCACTGTAATCACAAACTTCCTGAAACCCGATGTCCCACCTGCCGTTTCTCACGTCTCCTCAAAGCCCCATAACACATGGGGGGCCAACAGGCCGGGGCACCTCAACAGTTCCCTAAGCCCGGTGCAAGAAGAGAGAGAGAGAGAGAGATCATACCGAACTTGCCCCCAAAGCCCCATAACCCATGGGGGGCCACAAGGCCAGGGGACTTTACCCGTCCCCTATGCCCAATGAAAGAAAATAGAGAGAGGGCTTGCTCTGCTAAGTAGTATCGCACGAAAACATCGACCCAGCGGCAAGCCGCAATCCTCAATTTGTCAGAAAGTAGGTTTTGCTATAAACCCTGAGCCGTATGTCTCAAACCAACAGCCATGAATGTCCCGGTGCTAACAAGCTCAAGACCGAGCTTACGACGACATGGTCTGCTTGACAGGTTGAGTTCGCCAAGCAGAATGCTCTCCTTCGGGACGTGGGATTGCAGATGATATCCACAGTCAAGGACATCCTTCAATTTATGAGTACCGAGTCGTCGTTTGCAAGCACCTGTTGAGATCCTAGTCATGCCTCCGTGGCTTATGCACATGTGCTCTCAGGCTAGTCGGGGCTTCGTGACGAGCAGATGCTTTTGGTTTTGGCTGATTCTTGATTTTGGTGCACGTCTAGACAGGAAACGGGAGATCCCGGTTCTCTCATTCTTGGTTTCCAGATCCTTCATCTAATGCGTACTTCGCCATACACTGCAGAAACCCATGCCGCCGACCCCGACAATTTCAGCTCCAGGAGACGCTCAAGGATGAGCTGGCATTCAAAAACTCCTTTGGAGCCCGGGGCATCCGTCATGTCAGGAGCGTGTTCATGTGCATGTTGTGACCCTGGGATACCTACAAGTCAGCGGAGGCATTCATCCGAGTCAATGTCGCACCGAAAGAACTCGCGGCTTGTTTCCTCTTGCAGTACATCGACTGCTAAGTTTGCGGTTCCTGCCAGCGTAATTGCTCGTAGTACATCCGCATGTTGCATTGATGTCGACACAACTTTGGCTTGCTCATACAGGTCGGGGGCAAGCTAAACAGCCCTTCGATAAAACCACGACACCCAAGTCTTGATGTTTTCAGATGACGTAAAGCTCGCTTTGCTCAGTCGTGCAAGAAACGGCATCGTAGCCTCGAAATGGCTACTTGGCACGATGCCGATTTTACAGGCATCAAAGGTGCCAAGGTTGATGCATTATCGGTTGATACATCTCATGAGACCACGAACCTGATGCGCATGTTGATGGAGCCGCGCACCACCAGGCCGCCACCACCGCCACCACCACCACCACCACCACCACCACCACCACCACCACCACGACCCGGGCTTTAGGGTTGGAGGTTACCCGCAAACCTTGACACCTCAACCTGGACTGCAAACCCTTAATCCCTTTTAGAACCCAAAAGCACCGCAGCATCATGCTGTTTCGCGGATGCTGCAGTGGTGTACGATGTGCCTGCATCTTTGCACATTGTTTGCGCACCCTTATCTTCCATGTTACAGCCAATGTCTGTGTGTTTGTCAGTCTAGTCTAGGTGAGCTATTATCATACACCCTCCCACGCTCTCAATACATGAACCTGCTCGAAAGACCACCCGTCTACAATTGAATCATATCTGCCGGAGTGGATTGTGGCGACAGGTTATAGTTCGTGACTGCACGGGACTGCAGCTAGCACCAGTGAGGAATAGCTTTTTTGGTTCCTGCTGGCGACTACTGCCCGAACATGAACGCCAAGTCACTGTCAGGACAGATGCAGACATTCCCAGGAGGCTGTCAAATGTCTCGTGGCCACAGTCAGACACATGTTCGGCAGTCTTTTGAATGTTCGCTAGGTTCCTCAACCCATCGCTGTCACGATTTTGATTTTGGTGTCATGCGAAAGTCCACTGCAAACCGTGAAAGTCTGATTTTACTTCGAGCTCTGTCAACCTTTTCCCAGTGTTCCGCGAAGCACAACACTGCTATCTACAACTGCCGGAAGAGAGCTGCGGTGGAGACATCGTGAATCGATCGATGTTAGTGAGGGAAGGCTGATCGTTGAATTTGTGAACGCCGCACCCATTATGGAGTTTGGGGCACATCCCCTGAATCTCAGAGTTTCAGGTCCTCTCCTCAGAGGCAGAGTCAATCGGCGCACAGTCGTTGCCGTTGGGGCTGCTCGGCAAAAGCCAGCATTCAGCAGGAGTGCGCTATAGCTATACTTGTAGTATGGCCTGGACACCTTGTAAAAAAAGGATGCGCGGCCCTTTTGAAAGGTTGCCCACCAGCATCGTCTAAGAAGCTTTTCTTGCAACTCTCGTTCGTGATGGCCTATTAAATAAAGAAGCCCCTTTCAATTCCTTGGGTCAGCAATCCCAAGCATTGAGGGTTTTAAGTTCCAGTCTTAGCTCTTTTGAGCAACTATTTCAGCCGGAAGCTGCAGTAACAAGTCATAGTACGTGTCACAAGTCTTCGTTTTGTCGAGCGCGGGAGAAGAGAAGCATGCAGCTGATACATCGAAGCAGCAAAGCAGAGACTTATTGAGTCACATGGGTAGTTGTCTAAATTAGGGTCCCTTTTAGGGTCCATATTCTAAGGGTGCCGTACTAGATGGGGGACCCAAAAAAGGACCCTAATTTAGAGAACTACCCATACGAGACCTTAGATGCAGCAAGACTCGCTGACCGTGTGGTTCCACAAGGCCTCTTCTGCTGACCAATTGGGGGTTTCCGAAAATAGGGGACCCTAATACAGTACCTAGTAGGATCCTTATTATAAGGACCCCCAACGAGGGTACCCCCAATTTTCGGAAACTCCCAATTGCCGAACCCTGGCTCGCCAGGATGAAGTTCCAGCCTAGCACAGCATCTCATTCACCCACCAGAGACAGAGCATCTCGTCAGCATTCGGTTTGTTCTCGGCTACGGGGTTGCCTTTTGCAGGCAAATGTATTTCTGATATTGAGAGCTGCATGCTCTCCCAACCCCTCCAGGATTTGAGCAGATTGAATCGATACCCATCTGGGCCACAACTTGCCAAAGAACACCCGAGCTTACCAGCCAGTGAAGTCGCATCAAAGAAAAACCATGCTGTGGCCTTGGTAGAGGTCAGACTTGGCATGTCTACTCCCGGACCGAGTCAGTTAAAATCGTTTCAGATGATGCCAATGACGACGGCAAAGACCATGACAGGTAGTGCTCCAGCCGCTGCTGTCAAAAGAACAGCAATTGCGATTATGAATATTCACCACCCGCCGCCGCCGCCGCCACGGCCACCGCCACTGCCACCGCTTGCGCCGCCGCCCGACGACGACGATTGCGACGACGACGAGTAGTATGATCTATAGCCAGGCCTTGCGAGAGACCAAAGGTCAAGTAGAACCCACAGAGACCTCCGACTGCATCACGCCAAAGCCGCAAAATCGTAGGGGAAAGCCCCAACTTCTCCCAGCTCCGGCAACTGAACTCTCGAAGCTGTACACGAGACCCGACCTTGATTCCTAGAGACCTTGCAGTCCACCACAAGTGGGTATGCGCCTGAGCCCATGGCAGCTGTGCATCTGCAGGAACCTCCGGTGGTGACAGCAACAGACCCGGAGAAGAATGTCAGCAGTGCCAACTCTTGGGACTCCATCTACCAGCACCTGGGACAGGACTTGGGCATTCAGGGCTTGCGCAGCAGTAACATTCCAGTTTCTGGATGGTATAGGGCTCCTCTGGCGCTTTCGCTCGTCGGGTGTTTGAGAGGTCCCTTGACCAGACCGTGGGTGTTGGAGTCATGTAGGGCATTGTGGACATGAGATGGCAAAGGATGCGACTGTGCACGTCACGAGGTCGTATTGATGGCAAGGTTGAGTGGTTTCAGTGCTGTGGTCCCGCTAGAATCAACGAGTAACTCGATGTTGTGAAGCTGCCTCAATACTCCTTTCCGAGGCATCGTGATTTCCGTGCTTCTAGGAGGAAGGCAAGCGCGGAGGGTTGAATCGGAGTTCACCCTGGACTTGACCCAAAAAAGCTGAGAAACGAAAGCCGAAGCTTCAACCCCAAGCCAAGAGATCTGATCCTCCCGTGGCCCGCTGTGTGCTGCAAGCCGTTGGTCAATTCACAGAAGCCAGAGGTCTTAACGATGGTCGTTGGTGCGTCTTGCAGAGCAGAAGTCGAAAGCTGGTGCCCAAAGCCTACTCCTCGAAGCAAGCTTAACCCATAGGCCCCATAGTAGATCCTTTTTGGAGTTACCTTATAGGATTCTATATATGAACCCCCAAAAGGAACTACTTTAGGGCCTATGGGAAAGTCTTAAAGTCCTTCCAGTTTGTGCCGGTACTCTGCCGCGACAAGACGATTTTTTCCATACCCAGATCACATGCAAGTGCCAAAGTGTATGAAGAGAACAGTTTACAGCTCTTCAGCTCAGTCCTTTGGCTTAGACGCCTTTGAAGGCCCAAGCGGCTGCGAAGAAGATCTCTCAGCTCCGTGGGTATCTGGGTTCATGTGGCCGCGGTCAGTCTCGATGAGCAGCGTTAGGGTATTGATATGTTCATAATTCCACTCAATCTTTAAGGAGTAGAGTCAAAAGCAGGTCCAATATCGAGAAAACGTGAGAGCAAGTGCACAAGGACTTCGAAGCCCTTAGATGTTATTTGCGGGTGGCTGAAAGCTGTCTTTGATGTGCTGTGCTGGCACCGACTCAAGTGGCCTCTTTTGCGTTGAGGTTCTTAAGAACCGCAAGGGTTCCGAGGTACCAATGCTGCTGGCTCAGGCGCTCCAGGCTTCAGGACCGTACCTAATCCCACAATATACCGCCTGAATTGCAATGCCAGACTTTGCTTTTATGCTTGCATGAGCCGTCTTTGCGTTGCAGCCGCTCCCACGCACTGCGCCTAAGACAAACACCGCTCAACATGACGTGAGCCACCGCACACCTAGTACGGTGTCTGACAAACAATAGACTAACAGCACCAAGCAAGAAATGAAACCTGCACCCCGAAGCCCCACAGGATACTGTAGGGCCCCTCGAACCCATTGTCCCGTGTGTTCTCACGAGAAACCACAAAAGATCACGCCGATCCCATCCCAGGGGAAATTCCTCTTTGGGCTTGGTAGGCCGATGCGGGTTACTATTCGGATCCTTTAGCGTTTACAACAAGGACTCAAATAAGGGTTACTACAGGGGCTCCTATAAAGTGTTACCACAAGAACTCCTGTGAGCTTACCACAAGGTTGCTTTCTGTCGGGTTGGCCTCGAAAGTCTTTTGGAGGATCCAGGTTTGCCACGGTGGATTTGGGACTTTCTGAAAATAAGGAGTACCTTATTTTGGGGTCCTTATAATAGGGATCCTACTATTTAAGGTGCTATGTTAGGGTCCCCTATTTTCGGAAACCCCCATTTGGATAGGTCAAAGACAATCACTCTATCCAACCAAGCAAGGTCTTCTGTACCCTGAAGCTGCTCCACCATAGAGCAAAAGGGTCATACTATGCGGAGTTGACGGCCATCTAGCACTAGCGATACTAGTGAGGGGCTTCGAGGAATGCAACTTCGATGCAGGGATGACATCAGCATCCGAAGAAGAGGAGACCTGATCCTCGATGAGCAACGCTTGCTTTGTAGCGTCTGTTGCAAGCGACATGGGTACCAAAACTGGACGTCGTTGTAGTGGAGGTAGTGGCCGGGTGGTCGGACCGGGTAGTCAGACTGCTACCAGCATTATCCGTGGCGACAAATTGCTGTAAGGGATGGTGCCGTCGGCCCTAGGCTTCAAGTTTCTACAGCATACTCTAAACGTGAAGGTCTTGTGTGTCTAGCAATGGAACGAGTTTGCGCTTGCGTAGACCTCGGCCGAATTTGGTGCTTCCAGATACGGCTCTTCAATGTGGGTACGACGAGTCCACAGATCTCAAAACCTCACCTTCCTGAGAAGGTTTCATGAATCAGATCATAGGGTTCTCCTTGGTGACATGACACAAGACATCCCAAAGCCCGCCAGGCGACATGGATGATGCGAACTCTCAGTCTTGGTCGCTGCGAACAGTTCGGTCATCCGCATTCCGCGTTCCCTGTCTGATAAACGAGTCGCCATGGTTCCTGCGGTTGATTAGAGATTCCATGGCCTCGGAGGTATACCGCGAGGAAAGCGAGTAAAAGGGTTTTCGTTTGGATTCTGGTATGAAGGCCAACGAAGGCAGAAGTTCTAATCAATTTCAGATTAGACTTCTTCTTTCAGGCTTCCGAATGTGAAGGCTGGCTTTGGCCATGGCCTTGGAAGTATTGGAACTAGAGCCCGTCGAGACGGGATGTTTTCTGTTCTATCAGCCCCTACCTAGCACGAGGCCTTCGTCAGTCTAACATGAGTCCACTGCAGGCGGGCGTTCCCATTGTCATCCTCACGAACCTGATACTTCTGGGCGTCGAGGTGCCCCGCGAAGCCCTCCTTCGGCCTTTCTCTTGTTATCACGCTTCCGGACGTCTCGGTCTTCCCAGTGGCGACGGGTAGGTTGAAGCCTGCGAGCTTCTGTCCATCACGATGTTTCCAGGGCAGAGGGACCAGATTCATGACATCGCAATACGTCATGAGATTTGTTCCGATACTTGTAAGTCCAAACATGGCATGCTCTGAGGCCACAGAACTTCAGCAACACTGAGCCAACAGACCATGGACCCTTGAACATGTCGGAAATGTGAGCTCTTCAAGGAGGCAGAGGAGGCAACTATCCCTTTTCCGCTACTCTACTCGTACGCCTTTCAGGCGTCAAGACTTTCGCATCGCACTCGAACCCCAAGCATGATCTGTGTCCATAAAACGAGGTCGAGGGGAGTAGTATACGGACAAGACTCTCCGTGGATATGTACGTACAACGTGTACGCCCGCGGTCTTCGAGACGGCAGGGTGGAACCCGAAACTCTGAGATCCCGCTCAGGTGGATATGTCTGCGGAGCTGCCACCCAATGTCCAAATCCAGTCATTTCAGGTTGCGCACCTGGGATTTGAAAAAGTGCGGATTCATGGGAGAAGTGTGAGGACGCTGATGTCGAAGACACCAAAGCTTGGAAATGCTAACATGCCCTGCATGATTGCCTAGGTTCCAAAGGTCTAGACATCCCATCAATCATTGTGCGGCCAGCTTGCATGACATATCTTATCAGGCTGTTCTGAATCATTTTGTCTTGCATGCATAAAGCGCAGTGCTGGATTGAACTCATCGCATCTGAGTAATGTTCGAAACTGTAACGGCACATATGTGCGGAGCTCGCACTGCTTTCCGAGCCTGGGCTAGTCTTGGCGGTAGTAGTCGTCGTCTTCGTCGTCGTGCAGTCGTCTTCGTGGCGGCGGTGGTGGCGCAGTAATCGTCGTCGTGGTAGCAGTAGGTGTAATTGCAGTTGTAGTTGTAGTTGTTGTTGTTGTCGGTAGCAGCAGCAGCCGCCCCACAGCCTACAGTGACATTCTCAGGAACTTTGTCATCGTGACTTTCTTCTTCGGTGAGATCCTCCTCAAGCTGCATGCGTATGGCTGCCGCTTGCTCTGCACTTAAGAGCTTGAAGTTTTAGGATTTCCGAAGATTGCTCCAATACATTCAATACATCAGGTCGGTGACACAGTTGTCATACTTGCGACAATCGCAGCATTGGCCATGCGGGTTGTGCATGCCGGCATACCGACATGTTTGTGCACACAAAACATGTCCTCACACGCATGCGTGCATGCAGCTATACACATGTCGTCGAGACAGAGCTTCACCCGCCTCTCAATGATGCCGAAGCTCCTCCAGTGTTGCTGTAGCCGTGGGGTCGCAGCATTACGTCGTGCTCCTGACTGGGGTTCCTTTGACAATTTGACTGCCTTCCGTTTTGCAGGTCGAAAGAACCTTACTTAGCCTGTCTGGTCCCCATTCTTTCTCTAGGCAAGACGATGTACTTTGGGAAAGACCGGTGGTGGAACTGGTCAGCCGCTCCGACGCATCTTTCGTGGAGGGAGGAGGTCTTGGATACCCTCGGTACTCCCTGTGCCCAAAGTGCAGAGACCCCCTGGCTGCCCCCAATACCCAAAACAACAGAGCTGCTGTCAGATGCTTCGTCCCAAACGCTTCCTGAGTTCGTCCAAGATCCACCTGTGAATCAGTCAGGACCTGGTGATATTCTTGATGTCTGTCTTCGAGATTGTGGCGGAAGCAATGGCTTCAGCCGTGCATCTTGGCAGCTACATTCTGGATGGACAGAAGCCGCGCGCCTGTGTAATTGAACCCATAATGAGCAGGAGTAAGACAATCAACAGCCTCTCCACAGCCATGTGTAAGCTAGTCCAGTTTCGCACTGGCTCTTGAATTGCGGGTCCCAGCTACAGCAGAGTCTCACCCGACAGAATTTCTTCGAAAACAGCTCTCGACTTTTTCCTGCGTACGTAAATTTTGCTGTAAAGTAGCGAATAACGTCCTTCGCCCCCCTATTGTGCTTTATATGTTGGGTGCACAAGATGTCGCCGAAACACAAACACGCAGAGTTTTGCACTCAGTCACACGCACTAAAGTAGGCAGGCGAGGGCTTGTTGCGAAGGGTTCACGAAGTTCGCCACATGCTGCAGAATCCTGAGGTTTGCCGCGCAAATGGATCCGACACAGCTCCGCACGATGCGCCTCTCGATCCTGTGCATTCTTCGGGAAGTCTATGGGCAGTTTGGAGTTGTTGTTGCCGGCTTTGTGGTTTGGCTTAGTGGTATGGGTGACTTTGGGGTTTGGGCTTCCATGCCTCGGTGTGGAAGAGTCCTTCAACCTGTCCCGAGCTGGCATGTGACCGATTTTCTGGTTGTCCGTTTTGCGGAATACCTTTACGAAGTGTAGCAATCGACCACACAGCCGATGACTGCTAAGAATCCACCAGGCCTGCGGAAACCACTGCTGCCAGCCTCGCGATCGGACCATCAGCGAAACCAATACCATGGCGACAGCGACTGCGACAATCCTAAAGTAGCCAAAAGATATGGAAAAGCGAGCAACTCGTGCTCTATCCTTCCGAGTACATCCTGTGCCAGCATCAACGACACCGACACCCTCCTCCTCTTCCGCCGTCTCCTCCTCATGATCGCCATCTTCTACTTCTTCATCACCATCATCATCATCATCATCACCACCATCATCGTCATTATCACCATCATCATCTTCATCGCCATCACCATCACCGTTTCCATCACCATCACCACCACCACCAGCATCATCACCACCACCATCATCGCCGCCATTGACCTGAGCAGGACTGACTTCTTGTGGTCACGACAATCAGTCGACTTCCTGGTTCGTCATCAGCAACATCATCATCATCAGCAGCAGCACCGCAGAGTCAGCTGCTCGCATCAGGAGCAGCACGTCAACCACTCCTCCCCTTTCCTCTTCCTTTGCTAATGAGCAGCGCAGAGCACGAGAACCGCTATGAACCACTAACATCGGCATCGCCACCTAAACACAACAGTGAGGTTTCCTTCGAATGGCACGCGCGCTGCGCGGAGTGCGGGTGCTGCGCTTGCTGCAGTGCTTTGGATTCCCTGCCAGTACACAGTCTTCTTTGCAGGGTGTTTGTTTTGCTGATGCTGCTGAAGCGCGTTGGGTGTCGTTTCACAGCGGCCCAGGTACCTCAGTGCCCTGCGCACCATCGTCTTTTCCATTGTCAGCACCATGGGATCCGTTTTCTGGACATCGTTGTTGCTTGTGATCCTTTTCTACCTGTTTGGCGTCCTCAACACGCAGATTGCCACGGATCACTGCAGAGCTCTAACACATGCTGAAGTTCCGCAGAAATGCGACCCAGAGCTGATAAGGTTTTGGTCCAGCGTCCCGCAGGCCATGTTGACACTGTTCCTGTCCATCACGAACGGTATCAGCTGGGATGACTGCCTGCAGCCCCTTTGGGACGTCTCCCGCGTGGCCATCATAAGTCTAATCGTGTACATCGTAATCACGGTGTTCGCAGTATTAAACACAGTGGCGGCCTCAGCAGACAGTCGTCCCTGATTGCACAGCCGTTCTTGAATGTGCTTCTTGAAACAGCTTTGACTTGAATCAACGACCAACACTTAAGCAGGCATTAAGTTCATGAAGAAACTTGCTGACAAGAGGGAAGCTGCACTCGCGTAGCTAGGGCTTAGGCTACTTTCGTGTCGGAGCCTAGACGTGTTGGGTTGGTTGCACGATCTGGGTAATATAGGGGCCTCAATAATTAGAGTATAGGGTTTGGGAGTATATTATATACTATATGACTATAATACGGAGCCCTCAAAACCCTCTTCTAGTTATCCTACATTAGCCCTCTGAAGGCGCACAAGACAGATAATTCTCGACATATGTCGTACGTAAACCAAAGCCGCCAGCGTGTTGTGCGTCGTGTCAGAGACACAGACTGACACACTTTTTTGAGAAGGTGGGGAGGGTATGTATTTGTCTCTGTGTGCGCGTGGGCATCTGTGTTTGTGTGCGTGTGTGTACTTGCACGTGTCTATTGTCCTGTGTTTGATCTTGTTCTATGCGTGGCTGCTTGTCCGCGTATTTGTGGTTATGTGCGTTTATGTGTGTGTGTGTGTGTGTTTATGTGTGTGTGTGTGTGTTTAGGTGTGTTTGTGAGCGTGTGTGTCTGTGTGTGATGGGTGTGTGTGTGTGTGTGTGTTCTGTCGACCGAGCGTTGACTGTCCGATCGTGTGTTTGGTTGCCCAGCCCTCCACATCTCCATCTCTTTCCCCGATGTTTGTCGGCAAACCTGCTCGCGATTCAATTCGTTTGTCCATGCCCTTCGTCTTGTGTTTGTCGGTGTTTGCTTCCGTCGACTCAATGTCCGTTTGGCTGCTTGTGCCGACCCACATCTCACGTTGACTTTGTTTAGCTCTGTGTAAGTAATCTAACCGTATTCAACCCTTCTCTCGCGCCTTTACAGGCGAGGGTGCGACACTTGCGGCATGCGACTCGTGGCGCCTGTTGTTCAACAGAACCATCATCACGTTATGACTCATGTCAGTTTGGTTGGGTGTTTCTGCCTATGCGTGTGTGTGTGTGTGTGTGTGCGTGTGTGTGTGTGTGTGCGTGTGTGCGTGTGTGTGTGTGTGCGTGTGTGTGTGTGCGTGTGTGCTTGTGCGTGTTGTGTGTGTGTGCACATCCTGCACCAGAGGATTTCGGACGTAGGATTTAGGACGCAAGATCTAGGCCGAGAAAACGAGCTGTTTCGGGCAAGCCGGTGTAAACGTACCTGCTGGAAGATGTAACAAGCTAGCACAAACAGCATCCATGTAAGAAAGGATGACTGGTCTGCAAGTGTGCTTCCCGACAGTAATGCTGCCACAGCGCTGTCGGACTCCTCCTGCCAAGCGTAGCTGAATACTTCTGACGCTGAATACATCTGACGATCCTGGTGCACGAGCCTCAATACCTTGCAACCTCCACAAGGTCTGGACCTCCCAACATAACCGTCGTCTGTCGTTCTCTGAAAGACTACGCGCTTGGCAGGAAAGCTCCATGGAGGACCCCAGCTTGCCGGAGCTAAGGAGTAGCTACACAAACACATCCTTGTCATCTATCCATTCTTGTTCCAGCTTGTTTTTTGTCCTTCGCCGTGGCTAAGTCAGTGCCGGTTGTACTTCGTTCAGTAAAAGCGAGAAGATGGTCATGCTCTTTCAGACATCACATGATTGAGTGCAAAGGCCTGTTGTATTGCCATGGCTGTTTTCTTCGGTCAGTCGTCGTCGTCGTCGTGTTGCTGTTCGTTCGTCGTGGTCCTTGCTGCGCATGCTGTACCTACAGTTCTTGTGATTTTGGCTTTTATGCCGTTCGGTCGTCGTCGTCGTGGTGTTTTGATGTGGCTGTTCGTGTCCGTCGGCGTCGTTGTTGTTGTGTTTTGATACACCATCTAAGCGTTTGCAAGGGACTGTTCCTTGTGTCTGCAACGGATTGCGCATTTTGCTTGCACGAGCACTTGATTCAATGTGCATCATGTGCTGCGGTCCAATGCATTTTTGAACTTTACCGGCTTGTCCAGATGTGCGTGTGTGTGGAGGATCTGTACCTAAGGGAGTTCTGGAAAGTCTCTGCAAGTTCTCCGCCTAGGCTGAATTTGCATGAACGTCTAAGTTGAGTGATCCACGAAGATGAGATTGGTACAAAGTTTACATGCAGAGGGATGCCCCACACCAGAAGAGTGGGCATCTAACAAAGAGGCTCGTCAGAGTGTGCTGATATGGTTGTGGGACGTTGGAACCACGTACCTGCAAGCTTCACCATCGCTCGACTAAAGATCTTCAGCCTGGAGTTCCGACAATAATACTTATGAAGAACTGAGGGCTTTTATCGCATCTACATGTCGTTGGCACAGTGCAGTTCATTAACATGGATCCGACAGGCCCAATAGCTCTAAGTTTATAGATCAGTTAGATCATGACGACGACAATGGCGACAATGATCAAGGAAGGAGACCAAAGAGTGCTGTTGACCAGCTCAGACCCGGAACTTCATGTGTGTGCGCACCTCCTGTACCTAAGGATTGAGGACGTCGGGTTTAGGACGTAAGATCTTACCAAAAAGCAGGGAACCTCCGGGGGTTGCGGGCGCAATGGTCAACGAAGACTTCCACGGGCAAGCCGGTGTACAGCGTCCTTGCCGGAAGTTGCAACAATCGAACACAAACAGAATCCATTAAATTAAGGATGACTGGTCTGCAAGCATGTGTTTGTTGGTGCTTGTGTGCGTATGCATATGTTCTGTGTGTGCGCGTGTGGCGCGCGGGCTGGCGGGCGGGAGGGTTGGAGTTGGCAGTTATAAGCTGAATGGCAGCACAACGTTGAATTCAGTTTCGGCGGATGTGCTGAAAACAAGTAACGAAAGTAGACGAGTCCGACTGTTGTGCTCCGCAGTTGCGGCGGCATTTTCAAAGCAAGTAGCAACATCAAGTTGAGAACAACACAATCGTGCATGATTCCTTAATTAATGCTGACAATGAGCATGTGATTTGCGGGTTGCCAGCACAAAATCGAACCTGCATATGTTGGGTTTGGTGATTACCAGCTAAGATGGCATCGGTTACAACTTTTCTCCTCACATGCTTACATGTGTTGGGATTGTCGTGCTAGTCCCGTCCTTAACTCTCGCCCCCCGATTCCGCGCTGCAGTCTTCTTCGGCGTTGGAGTTGGGGGAGAGAGAGCGAGTCGCACTTGGTCCTTCCCTCCCTAACTCGCGCAGGTTCAGGAGTACCTGTGGTGTGGTAGATGGGGATGTTAGGTTGGCTGCTTTGGTTGTGCTTGCTTGGTTGTTTTATAAGGCTTCTTTCTCGCCCACCCAGAATCCTCCGTGTTTGGTGTGCGTGGGTTGAGGCTTTTGCTTGTTTTTAAAGGCTCTTTCCTTATCCACCGAGGCTCCTCCGTCTGGAGTGTATGAGCAGCGGCCGTAGTTCGTTGTCTTTTGTTTGGTTGCTTTGTTTTCTCGATGGGTGAGTACATGAGCTGAATAGTGTTGTAAGCGTTTTGCTGTTAGGCTGCGCTTCCGCTCTCATGTCATATGCTTGCCCCTCCCTTTGTTATGAGGGGCTCACAGTGGTGTCTTGTCCATTTGGGGGCTGCCGGCACCGGAACAAAGTTAGTTAGTTTGTTTGTTAGTTAGATGTGCTAAGGTGACTGGTGTTTTCTGCAATATGGCCATAGAGTCTGCCCGGGCAGACAAGGACTTGAGCCGGTGTGAACATGTCAGCATGATTCGCAGCATATTGCCGATGTCGCGGCAATGGTTCACCCTTGCACATGCGAGTCGGTAGCCAAACAGATTATGGGGTCCTGCACATTGACAGGCGGTGACAGGCATGCCTTGAAATTGGATCCGCTGTATTTTGGCAGGACATGGCAACGATGCGTCAAATGCAGAAACATGAGGCCTTGCGATATGTAGTACCATGCTGAACATGTGTTGCATCTCCCCCCGGAGATACGACATGCACACATATTCCTCGAGCCCTGGGCCAAAGATTTCGTGATACCTGCCAACTTGTTTCCCACGATCTAGTTGGTTCCGCTCCAAACACGCAGTCACTGTTGATCGGAGTCCCCGAACATGCAAGCTGCTTGCAGCAGGCACAGGTTGATGCTCTGCGGGGCGTATTTGAGGAGATCAACCCCGAATCCCGCACTTCATTAGTCGGTGTTCTTTCGTTTTGAATGTCATCTTGCTGTGGCTTCGAATCTGGATCGCGGGTTCCGGCTGCGGGCTCCGCCAACACTCCTTGATTTCAGACTTAGCCATGCTTTGATTGGACGGAATCTTCTGCCGCCACGCCGATGCCCCAATTCCTTCTTGCCGGCGGCCGATGTTTCACATGTCTCCAAGGATGGCATGGGTGTGATCAGCCTCGAAGAGCTCAAGGACCGGCAGCTGTTGTTCCATTGTTCGCGATCATTGACGAGTGCAACAGGTGCTCACATGGACATTTTCCATTGACATCATGGTATTCTCCGACTGCCCATGCTCATATTGTGTTGTTGTCGTCTACAGCTTACACCGATCTTGTTTTCGTTATCAAGCGCAGTGAAACTAGTTGCAATAGTTTGTTGTGCATGTCAGTTCCTGTTTTGCACATCTTGCCTGGCTGGCACCCAACATCCAGTCTGAGTTCTAGTCTGCATCTGCAAACTATAGTTATGCCGCATTATTTGGGTATTTGGGCAAGCGGTTGCGTGCAAACTGGGACGTGTTGTTGCTGCATCTGGCGTTTTGCACGTGCTACATATACGTCAGTCAGGAGCTCGATAGTGGCGGGTGCGTTATGATATTCATAGATCGGGCACAATAATCAATGCACATCATATTCATTGGCAGCTCGTGTGAGCACCCGTGAGGAAGCTCTGAAACAAGAGAAGCTGCGCAGCTTCATGCATTCGACGCATGGCAGGGAATGCCAGGTTTGGAGGAACGCCCTGAGGCAGGATTCAAAGGAGGTCCGCGCATGCAATGTTCCTGGACAGCTTGTGATGTTAAGCCTTGTTTGCACTGTCGAGCCTATTTTCCCCGAGGAGTAGGTGCAGAGGACCGCCTCGAGGTTCGACCTTTGTTTGCTGAAACATGCCTAGTGTTCATCAGCGGATCATGCAGACGCCACCCAACACTAAAGAGAGCGAAAACTCTGCGAACGCGTCGCCGTTGAATTTGGGTAGATCTGAGGATGGACATCGCCACCGACGATATTGTCACTTTGTTCATGCTTCCTGACAGAACAACGTGCAGCGCATGCAAGCCTTTTTGCCGTTCCCTGCTGAGTCCCCAGCAGCAGAATACACACTGGATTGAATTAACCGAACGATCCACATTTTAATCTTGCAGCCGTAAACCCTTTTAGCCCCGAACCGGCGAAGACAACCGAAAGATGAGTGAAGATTTTGCTGCTGTACTGTCATTCCGTCATTCCGATTAGGTTGAGGCCACATCAAGGGTGGTTGGAGACAGAACGGCCTGTGGAGCTTGAAAGAGGAGAAGCTATTCTGGCGTCGAGTCGACCGTGAGGTTTGCCAAGCATCCATGTGCGTGGTAATCTGTGTGAAGACGTCGACTGCACCTGAGGGTCATTGATGCAGACGGAAGTGGCGACATAACCTTAGATGAGTTCGTGCGCCTGGGCCAATGTCTGACCACCGTTGCCGGGGTTATGTTGACTGTGTTTTGGAATTGCATGCCGTTGGGGCAGCAGAGTTAATCTACCCGAACAAGCTCAAATGGCACTGTCCGTTGAAGGGAGGGCATATATATATATATGTATGTATATGTATGTATATGTTTTATATTATTCTGTTACATGACATTATATTACGTACATTTATACGTACGTACATACATACATACATGGTTGGTAGGCACGGAGGTAAGGTAGGCAGGTAGGCAGGTAGGTAGGCTGGTAGGTAGGTAGGCAGGTAGGTAGGTAGGTAGGCAGGCAGGCAGGTAGGTAGGTGTATGTATGTATGTATGTATGTATGTATGTATGTATGTATGTAAGTCAGTATGTATGTATGTATGTATGTATGTATGTATGTATGTATGTATGAATCTATGTATGTATGTATGTATGTATGTATGTATGTATGTATGTATGTATGCATTTGTGTATGTGTGTATGTGTGTATTTGTACACTGAGAAACAAAACATCCGTTTGAGGGCACATGCGGTGTTTCGCTCTCTATACACATGTAGCCCGATACACATGCATGCACTCATGCCCATACTTCGTAATTATGTTATGTAGACAGTGCGTGAAAGTATGTCTGTTTCCCCCAATTTCGAAGCCCCACAGTTGTAGCCGAGAAAACTGCGAGCCTTGTGCCCTAAACCCTAAAACCCAATCCCTAAACCCTCAACCCTAAACCCAGGTATGGCTGTATGAACCTCGCAGGCCCTGCCAAGCAACTGCAGGTAGCCTCCTGGCTTTTCCCAGAGCTAAAGTTTTTCAGGAGCTTTCGTGGGTCTGCTCAGGACTTGAGGTTTTTGGTGTGTAGTAGAGTAGGGTAGTACCTCGCGTCTATATTCCATGTGGTTCAAAATACTAATTCACTAGGTGGAATCATTGACACATTCGAGCCTGTTTTTGTGGCTTGAGTATGCTCGTTCTGATGGAGAGGATGCGGAGCTTTTGCCCTGATCACAGCTTGTTCAAGTCTGTGGGGAGTGTTGGGCATCTGCTGCGGTCAAAGGCGTCCCTCAGCCATTGCTGAATACTGGCTGAGGCACGCATGGGCTATGAGAACACGATCATCCGCAAGGTCGGAATGAGGGACCTTCACGTAGGTCGCGCCTGTCATCGTAATTCTTGAAGAAGGCTCAGTATCCAGCGTCACCGTGAATATCGCTATTACTACGAGTAAAGTTTGCTTTCCTTCTGATCCTGGCCCGCGGCAGCTTGTGGGTCGACGGATGGTTTAACCCATGGGTCCTTGTAGACCTCATCTCATGAGTCGGTGCAGACGCGACTCACAACTGCACGACTAGAGTAGTTCGAGATATGACACACTTGCAAATGTGTCGATAACAATGATGGCACTTTGCAACATGCCCTTGCTGAAGGAGCTGAAAGCGTTGCGGATGGACTTGCTCCTCGGTCGCACCGGTGGCTTCAGATAAACGGTTTACGGAAATGTGCGGCGAAGCGTGGACGTTTCTTGTGGGGTGGGCTTTGCCGATGGCGTCCCATTTCCAAGGCTATGCTAGTTATTTGATTCCACTATGACATGCATACTTCTACACGCACGCACACACATATAAATAACCATGTGTGTATATATATATACACATACATACAGACAGACATGGAACGACATGCATGAGTAGCTATGCAGCCGACTACGCATGAAGACTTTTGTCCGAAGCTTAGCATTGTAGACCCACGTTGCGCTTTGCAGATCATGCAAAGCCTGGCAACGCTGTGCATCCCAAGCACACACCAACAATCGGTCCAATTCAGGAGGGCAGAAACCAATTCCATGGATTTCGATACTCGATGTTTTTTTACCCCAGCCAAGGTTTAATCTCCGCAACACTTGGGGGCTTCCGTGGACGACACAAGTCAACATGTTTATAGCACATCAACGACCGAGTCCACACACTAATTAGATCACAACGAGTCCGATGCATTTGTCCTATATGTTTGTGCATGTGTGTGTGTGTGTGCATCTATATATCTATATATCTGTGTGTAGTATATGTGCATTGATGACAAGTGCACATGTGTGCCTGCATGCCTGAATGTTGCGCATGATACTGTATGTATGCATGTATGTATGTATGTATGTATGTATGTATGTATGTATATGAACGTATGTACCTATGTACGCATGTGCGCATTCATACAGCTGTGCTCTGCTTCTGCACGCAGTGCCACAGTCGTCGGATTTCCAGTAGTTCTTCGTTACTGTGCGAAGGCTACTTCTGACATGTACATGCATAACTATGTATGTCGTTGCGTTTTTGTGCATACTTATAAGAATCACTTGACGTGTAGAAGACTGCATTTAGGCTCTTAGCTGTAGTGGCAGTTTCAGTTCTGTTGTGTGTATGCCGTGTATGTATATGCACCTGTTCGTGCGTGCTCCTGCATGTGGTTTGACTTGTTTCGTGCGGAACCGAAAGCCCAGCTCAGGAGAAAGCTCCGACAATATATGGTTGCTCCTGGGCTGCAGTTCCGTAGCGACCCCGTAGCTTCGTCTTCAGTCAGTTTCCACCCAAGCCGCTCACCCAGCCAGTGACGCATGCCCGACTCGCAACTTGCTCGAAATCTCCCGGCCCTCCGACGCCAAGGCACTAGAGAACAATCACGTGCTTTCCTTGGGTGGCTCGGTAGCATCGAGGCAATTTTGTACGGTGTTTCGGTGCACTTGTCCGTTCGTGAAAGCTCCTGCCTCCCCTGTTTGCGACAATCGACTTATCCCAGAAGATTCACTAGCACTACGACTAGTAGACTAGTACTATTAGTGCTGGTGCTAGTACTAGTACTGCTGCTGCTAGTAGTAGGAGCAGTAGCAGCAGTGGTATTGTACTAGTGCTGCTAGTACCAGTACTAGTACTAGTATTAGTGTTAGTACCAGTACCAGTATACCAGTACCGTGTAGTGGCACTGGAGCTAGTACTCGGCTCCGCTCTCAATGTTTGCCTTAATTATTCCGTTTTGTCTGGAGACCATCCATGGCCCAAGTTCGATGACGTCCATGGTCTAGTCCGTCTTGAGTGGACAGCATCCGTGGCTTGACCATGATGACGTCCATGGTCGAACCTACTTTGGGTGGAGAGCCTCCATGGTCCAACTATGAGCCATGGTCAACTCCGTCTTGAGTGGAGCATCCATGGCCCAAGCATGATGACGTCTATTTCTGAGCGGAGAGCAAGCATGCAATAATAGAGTGAGCGATGCTAACATTGCCGAAAGTAGAACCGGTGCGAGCGCTGGCCCTGTCAGCATTTTCTACACTCGGCTTTTCAGGGGAGACGAAGAGACAGACATTCTCCAATATGTTCTTTTCAAGTTTGCTGGCGCTGCCAGCAATTTCTACAATTGGCATCTCAGAACGCTTATATATGTTTAATGACTTTTCCTGAAGCACCAACCTGGACTTCACTGCACCCTGCCATGTTTCCATGCGTTTGTTCGCACAAATGTGTGTGGGCAGACACCCTAGTGACTGCTAGTCACTAGTCGTGCAGCAGTATTGTACTCGTAGTGGTACTCGTAATAGAACTGCATATAGCTGCTTATCGCTCGTACCTAATCCGAACCCTCCTCCTACCAGTGCTGCTGTTGGTACCAACAGTAGTACTGTTGCTTGTACTCTGAATGGCCACCGATGCTACTATTTGCACCCTTCGCAGCAGTGTTCGTATCATTATCAGTGCTGGTCACGGTGATCGTAGTGCGACTTGTAGTAGGAAAGATTACTGCAAGTCTTTCGATGGCCCTGGCCACGCTGTCGGCTTACATGGAAGCTCAGAGGCGACATCATCCGCGCACCATTCTCTTTATGAACAGCTGTGAGTTTAACATAGCGGGAAGGGATTGTGTGTTGATAGAAGACTGCAGATCTTCAGCTGCTACGTTCTTGCAAAGTAAACGACGACAGGAACTACTTCTCCCCCTACCTCTGTCCGTACTATGACACCGACTGTTTTCCTGCTGCTACTACGACGAGGGCAGGGAGGACGACGACGACTGCCTTTACTACTATGGCTACGACGAAGACGACTATTACTATCATTACTATTACTACTACTACTACTACTATATACTACTACTACTACTACTACTACTACTACTACTGCTACTGCTACTGCTACTGCTACTGCTACTGCTACTGCTACTGCTACTACTGCTATACTGCTACAGCTACTGCTGTACTGCTACTACTACTACTACTCCTACTACTACTACTACTGCTACTACTTCTTCTTCTACTACTACTACTACTACGGCGATTGCCTCAACTGTTGATGCTTGGAGGACGAAGATGTGGAAATTTGCACACACAAGCCTATCTTGGAAATGTGACGAGCCTCTTCAACCCGAAAATTCTTTGTTGCATGAGGTGGTGGACGAGCAGCTCCTCTCGAAAACTATCCATCGGTTCGTGTCTAAGAAGCAGCCAGGCTGCCGCCAATCCGAATCATGCAGCGGCCCATCAACAATCAACTTACGATAAGCTTGTCTCCCGGCCAAGCTTCTTGGGCCGGTCGTTCATGGATTTATGGGCAAAACTTGACAACCTGGTTTCTGGGCTTGAAGACCGTTTGAAGATGCTTGATGAGTGGACCGGTTCCGTTGTCCACATATTCACATAGAACTATAAATATGCATTTGTCTGTATGTTCTTATGAACGTATCTAGCTTGTGTGACAACGTGTGCTTGTATGAGTATCTGCACCTGTATGCGCGTACGCACACGCGCACTTTTGCATGTATGTGCAACTGCATGCGTGTACTGCATAGAATATACATGTACACATATATACATATATACATATAATACATAGAAAAACATATCACATGTGTGTACAGATATATATACATATATATGTATGTAATACACACACTCTAATGTTTGCAGTATGTACGTATGTATGTATGTATGCATGCATGCATGCATGTATGCATGTGTTACTGTAATGTAAGTAAGTAAGTATGTATGTATGTATGTATGTATGTATGTATGTATGTATGTGTGTATGTATGCATGTCTGCGTGTATGCATGCATGTAGGTATGTATTATATTAATGTAATGCAACGTATGTATGTATGTATGTATGTATGTATGTATGTCTGTATGCATGTATGTTTACATGCACATACACCTGCTTAGATACGTTGACACACACACACACCCACACACGCATTTCGCATGATACACTCAAAGA